>APFE030007124.1:134626-151544 GCA_000404065.3 Pinus taeda | reverse complement strand
AGGAATTCTTTCTCGGTGACAGTGTAATTCAGTTCAGCTTTGGACAAGTTCTTGCTAACAAAGTAGATGGCATATGGAAGCTTTTCCTCAATTTGTCCTAAAGATGCCCCTATGGCTTTGTTTGAGGCATCAGTGTGGATGTGGAAAGGTAGGGTCCAGTTTGGACCTCTTAAGATTGGTGCTGACACTAGCTTGTCCTTTAACTCATCCAGGCTCTTCTGACAATCATTTGTCCATTTAAACTCCACATCTTTTGCCAACAAGCCAAACAACGGTGAGGCCAGCTTGCTGAAGTCTTTAATGAACCTCCTGTAGTATCCTGCTAATCCTAAAAAGCTCCTAACATCTCTTACTTTTTGCGGAGGTGGAACCTTCTTGATTAAGGCAATTTTGTTAGGATCCACCTGCAATCCTTGACTAGAGATAGTATGGCCTAGCACGGTCCCTTCAGTCATCAGGAATTCACATTTTTCAGGACTGAGGGACAGGTTCATCTCAATGCACTTGGTTAGGACTTTCCCCAGATTAGACAATGCCTCTTGGAAGTTGGCCCCATAAGGAGTGAAGTCATCCATATAGATTTCTACTGCATCATGGACTAGTTCCGAGAAGATGCTTAAGACTGCTCTCTGGAAAGTAGCAGGAGCATTGCATAGCCCAAAGGGAAGGACTCGGTAGGCAAAGGTACCCCAAGGGCAAGTGAAGGTGGTCTTGTCTTGGTCTTCCGGGTTGATTTGGATTTGATTGTACCCGCTAAACCCATCCAGGAAAGAGAAGAACTTCTTCCCTGCTAGTCCATCCAACACTTGGTCTATGAAAGGGAGAGGGAAATGATCCTTCTTAGTGGCCTTGTTCAGCTCCCGGTAATCTACACAGATCCTCCATTTCCCATTCTTTTTAGGAACCAAAACTAGAGGGGACACCCATTCACTATCTGAGATGGGGTAGATGAATCCGGCATCCAACAGCTTTTGCAATTCGTCCTTGACAATGTCTTTAAGGGCTGGATTCATCCTCCTCTGAGGTTGCCTAACCGGTTTACAGTCCTCTTTGATGTATATGTGATGTGTGCAAACTGAAGGGTGAACTCCCTTCATCTCCTTATAACTCCAAGCAAAAGCATTCAGGTGGTTGGCCAACAAGTTGCACAGCTCCTCTTCCTGAGAAGGAGATAGGGAGGAGCTGATTTTCAATGCTTTCTCAGGGCCAAATTCCACATTCTTAACTCGGGGAGTGACAAGATTGGTTGTACATAAATCTACCGAGGTGCTAGCTTGGGCATTCTCCACCAATGTTTCTAAGGGTAGAGCACTAGGAGGTGGGTTCTGAATCAAGTTCTCGATCAAGTCATCCTCGGTTGGAGGGTTCCTCCCATTGGTTTCTATGGTACATAGAGGTGCTGAGTACACCTCATCTTCTTCTCCTTCTTCCAACCAGAGTGGTAAGTCATGCTCTAAAGAGGGTTGGGCAGGAGGATATAGGACGAGTTGTTTGGACATAGGACCATTTTTGATGGTCATATTCCCAGCACGACAACTGATGTAGGCATCTGCAGTAGCCAACCAAGGCCTTCCCAAGATGAGGGGATATCCAGTAAGCTTTGCCTTTGGTTGCAGAACCAGGAAGTCTGCAGGATACTCCCAGGAATCAATGGATACCAAGACATCCTCCACAATCCCCTCGGGCGTCACAGTGGAGCGATCTGCTAATTGCAGTACTGTCGAGGTCTTTCTCAGGGAACCTTGAAGATTGAGCTTGAGCATGGTATCCCTGGTCATCACATTAATGGCAGCCCCCAAATCAATCAGAGTGTGGGGTATGATGGTGCCATTGATGTGGGCATCTACTACAGGACTTCCAGGATCTAAGTACTTTGGGCAGATGACTTGTCCTAGCATAAGGTCAGACAGTTGTCCTATAACACTGATAGTCGAAGCATCTTTCTTCCGTTTGCCTGGATGCTTAAAACATTTTTCCTTAACCAGCTTGTTATAGATTGGCACATCCTTGATAGCCTGGAGAAGGGGTATCTTTACACACAACTGCTTAAGCTCCCCCAGAAGCTCATCCTCTTCTGGGTTGGGTTGGATAGTAGTTGTGAGTCTCTCTGGAAAGGGTGGAATAGGCTTTGGTCCACTTTCCTGATGGTCTTCCTCATCCTCTGGGGGAGGAGGTTGACGATCTGGAAGGGTCCTTCCAGATCTCAGATTGATCTCCTGGATCTCCACAGCATAGGTAGGGCATGAGGTTTCCCCAGTATATACCTGCTGAGCCTGTCTATTGTTGGGGTTCGAGTTCGGTTGGGCAGGCATTTGAGGTTGCCTGGGTGGAGCAGGAGGTAAGGGTTGCGGTTGAACAGGAGGTGGAGGCAGAATGGCGGGAGGAGCATTATACTGGGGCCTCCACCCCGACTGAGGTGTACTCCACTGAGGTTGTGACTGGGCATTTGAATGATAAGAGTGAGGAGTGGGCTGAGTAGGATATTGAGGTGGATATGGCCAAGGAGGAGGCATGGTCCATGTAGGATGAGCAGGGGGGCCCCAGGAAGGCATGGGAATTGACTGGTTGGGGTTGTAATAGGCTGGTGGTGCCCCTTGCATCCCTTGCTGATAAGGTCTAGGTCCTTGTGGCCTCCTTTGGTTAAGATAGTAGAGAGGTTCAGTGGGGGCTTCTGTCCCTTGGTACATGGCTTTGAATCCAGGTAAGGTGGGGCATTGATTGGTAGAATTGTCCTCCTCACAAACAAAACATACTTCGACCGAATGCAGTGGGCATTCGTTCTTAGGATGTCTTCTGGTGCACCTAGGGCAGAAGACAGCTAAGGCTCTCTCAGCTTCTTCTTTCTTCTACTGGATCCTGAATGTATCCAGCTGCATGGCAATGGTCTGTCTCATCTCGCTCTTAAGATCTTCTAATTGGTGTGCTAACTCATGTTTGGAGAAAGGGATTCCAACTGAGGTGAGGTGTCCCTTACCTCTTTTCCTAGCTGCCCTGGAATGGTTTCTAAACACAGTTTTAATGTCCTCATAAGGCAGCTGGTAGATATCCCCCCCAGCTAACATGTGAAGGGTGTCTAAGAGGTCTTCAGGCACTCCTCGGAGCAGAACCAACTTCAGGGATTCGGGGTCAAGTGTGCACCTGGCCCTCTTGTAACTAAGTTGGAACCTTTTCTCATAGTCCTCTAGAGACTCCTCACTTCCCATAGTCATACGGAAGATCTCCCCTTTTGTTTCTTTGGACCTACAATAATCCCGGTACTTATCATTAAAGGCTTGCTGCATCTGAGCCCATGAGGTGATACTATTCCCAGGTAGGCCCATGAACCAGCGTAATGCTGCATCCTTGAGGGTGGAAGGGAAAAGTTTTAGCTTTTGTTCATCCTCAGTATAGTCATAGGTTCTATAGAGGACAGCAAATTCGAATAGGAAGGTATCAGGATCTTCGGAAGTCATCCCATGGAAATGGGGTAAAGCAGAGGGGCTAATGTTCTTCATTTTCATTTCACCATTGGTCTCTCAGATAGGGAAGGCACCTTCTATCCTCTCGTTTCCTCCTTGATTATTAGCCATAGTCTCAGGTGGAGTTGTCTCTAACTCTTCTTCTTCTATAGGGCTTTGGTATGCCTCGTGGTGTTCACCTATAATTTCCTCTGAGTCACTGTTGTCACCGAAGAGTGAAGGGTGACTGAGTGAGGTAGTGGGGGTGTTGGGTAGGAATTTTCCTGATCTATCTCTGTTCCTACGAGGCATGAAGCAAAAGGACTTCTTTTTGATTGCTTGAGTGGTTCTTTTCCTGTGCTCCTGCAAAATGAGACGAATTGATTGCAAACTTGAAACTCTAATCTACACTTGCAGAATGGAAAGTTTAAGCTAGGAAAGCAGGAAAACTACCTTATGAAAGCAGGAAAGGCTACTCTACATTTGCATGAATGAAATTGCATGATAAAAATGAAATAAACTATTTAGAAGAAAGTGAGAGTAAGAATTTAGAAGAAAAGCAACAATTTCTAATACTCTGACGCTTCCCCGTCAACGGCGCCAAAAAGATGGTGAGCTCCAGTATTGTAGCAATAATGCTACAACTCCTGAGGCTTCCTGTCTCTTATTTTTATCAACCCGATAGTTCGTACAAACTTGGAAGCGACGGTGCTGTATGCACAAGTACTAGACCTTGTCGCAGCTGTCACTTGGTCAGCTGGCACAAGTCTGTTAGGGCTCAAGCCAACTTCTATAGGCTCACAGAAGAAGATTTATCAATGATGGACGAAAGCTAGCTCAAAGGAGACTAAGCTAATGGACAAAAATGAACTCGAAGTAATTCAATGCATGTAACCCTAAGAAACCCTAATTTAACTAGTCTAACCTCTATAACGCAATGAGGATGAGTAATACGCCTACCAATGCTGCTACTACTTCTATCAAGTGGGAATGCATGAATCTACACTACTGACATTACCAAGGACATGTTTTTATGCTTTTTCATTAAGTGGTGAGGTGATTGTGTGTTGCTTACTTATTAGGGTTTGATTGTGCAGATTGGATGGAGAAGGAAGGAAAGTGTGGGGCAGGTTGGGAGGCTAAGTGAGGTCCCTATGGACCCTTGGCATCCATCCACGGAGGTTCCCCACATGCAGGAGCTCAGCAACCGCGTGAAAGACCTCCTACAGGATGTCTGCAGGGGATTCTACAGGAAACTCAGGGTTTTCTACAGGATGTCTCTGAATTGCTACAGGATGTCTCTGAATTGCTACAGGATGTCTCTGAATTGCTACAGGATGGTTTACCGTGGAGGACTGAGGTGAGGAAAAGGTGATGGATGTGAGAGGTCAAGGGATGAGGCCAAGTGAGGATTAGGAGATGCTTAGGAAAGGACAGAGCGCTATGTAAGGCAGAGAAACGTGGTTGTATGCAAGGTCAGAACAGAAGAGATGGCAATGAACGAAATGGAAGAGAGTGTAAATGAACCAAATGACCGAAACTGTTGATCAAACCAAGAAAACATAAACCTACACTAAATATACCGTGATCTTATTTAACAGTGATCCAAAACGCAAGTAGAAGTACGTATGGGACTGTGGTGAAGAGTTGTGTGGTTGGTATAAATGACAAGGAAGCATCTAGATCCAAATCATAATTGCATCAACCAGTTTTGTGCGTATTTTTGGTGGTCTGCTACGTACTGCACCCCAATCTTCAAACGAGATGGCAGTGAGCCTTAGCAAACGATTTTAATGGAGCTCCAATGAATAACATGCATCAACTGCTACTCTAAACAAATGAAAGGAATTGCATCACAACCAAAACCTATCTAACTCACAAAGGAATCAAATTGCAAGACTACCATTCACGTTGCATGCGCAAATAAACTCAAAGTGCTGGAGAAAGAACGAGAAGCAATACTACACAGAGGGGATCTATGGCTCTCAAGTTGGGCCCTAACCTGAGAGCTATAGTCTCCAAATGAAACTCAGGGATTGATCAAAAACTGTCTTCTTTATTCATGATTCAATGTCATGCCAAACTGGCTTACAACAACCTGGACTGATTACAAAAATGATAAGATAGCCCAAAAGATTCAACAACCTATCTAAGGCTACGGCCTCCATATTTATACAAAAAAGATGATGATCCGCCAAGTAGCCTTGATTCTCGGAGCTCGGCTG
Organism: Pinus taeda; assembly: GCA_000404065.3. Lineage (NCBI taxonomy): Eukaryota > Viridiplantae > Streptophyta > Pinopsida > Pinales > Pinaceae > Pinus > Pinus taeda. Next base: position 145,882 of record APFE030007124.1, on the reverse strand, counting down.
TCCACTGAAGTTAAATTGCGGATTTGTGAGGCAGTCAACAGTTGATGACTGCTGTTCCTGTAGGACAGTTGGCTACTTCTGAGGCTCGGAGGGGAGATTGATTGGAGCTCGGAGTTCTCGGTGGGAGTCACGAGGAATTTCCCAGTATTGCGGACATCCTTCCACCATATCAGCAGTGCCACCTTATGTCTCCTTGCTCCTGCTACGTTGCCTTTGTTCCCCTTTTTCATGCCAAAACCTGGAATCACAATGCATTAGTCACGTGGATAAAGTGTCTATCCTTCCTCCTACAAACAACACGAAATAACTAAGAAATGCATGCACAAGAAAATAAAGATGAATGGTTTGAGCGAGTAAAGCAGGCCAAAATGAGCCCGAATTGTACCAAAATTGGGGCTCATCACTTAGTCTTAGCTCATGGAGAAGAGGTTCTTCTAAAGAGACCCAGTTGTCCTTCCACACTAAATATAATCACTAAAATGGGGAAATATTCACTTAACACATTCCATAAAATGAATTCACATTAAATATATTTACAAATATTTACAGAAAATGAATATAATCAACATGGAGAATTAAACTAGCATATGCACAAATATAAACATGATACAAAAAAGCATACTTAGCTTAATATTGGGGCCCTCCAACCTTGTTGGTACACTGCTAAAATCGACCAAAATGGATTTTGGATAGACTCCTAAGTCTAAGTGTTCCTCATAGAGGAAAATGAAAGTCCAAGGAAGTTCCTGGACATAGCCCCATTGCAGAGATGTTTTCATTCTGAATCTACTACAACTTGAATGGGAAAAAATGGACTTAGGATGCAGAAGTTATTGCTCAAAGAAGATGCCCTTTTTTCCTTGGAAAAAGAGGCAAAATCCCCTAAAAATGGCAAAAATCACTTATAAGGGAAATCGCATTGGAGAAGAGTCAAAAGGGCGGACTTAAGCGGAGGTAAAATAAACTCCAATCTGCCAATCTGATGTATCGGATCAGAGGCAGACACATATGCGATATCGGGACCCTGGATTTGGCGATTACGATCACGCAATATGTTGATTGTTGATGATTGTATCGGTGAATCGGCATCATCGATGCACAGAACCTCGGGCTGAGAGACATTGCGATCACTAAAATCGACGATTAGTGATCGACGATCCCCAATGCTGATAAAAAGGTCAGACCCAATAAGTTTTCAAAGCCCGATTGTATAAAATTTCAGGTTCGAGAATTTAGATTTTCATGTATTTCCCATGTATTTGGTATTTTACCCAAAACACATATGCAATGTGATAAGCGATGAATCCAGACCCGAAAGGGTTTATAAATGCAAATATATATTATGTCAAGTCCACCATAGAGCCATTTTTCAATGCTTTCAGTGTTTTAATGTATTTTTCAAAGATAAAGGGAAACCATGAAATGAGAGGGATTTTGAGCGGGCTGTAGGTGATAAGTGGTTTTGGTTGGCCTTTGCCCAAGCCCATACACTGGCTACCATGTGGCTAGGTGCTAGAGAGAGAAAACCACCCTTTTTGTGCGGGTAATATTTGTGCGCATTAGCCACTCGAAGCCAATAATAATCATTGATCAATAATCACTTGCTATCGCGCCAAAAGACGAATCCGAAGGGAATATAGGGTGGAACTAATTATTTTTGAAGTCTGATAGACTGCATTTGGGAAAATTTTCCTGTGTAATTATGTATTTATCTGTGTAAATAGAGAATGACTGTTTCTAGGGGATTTCAAGCGCTGATGGTTCCTTCTGTTACAGAACAGGTGGCCACCATCCCTGAAGGCATTTAGCAATGATTGCTAACAATCAGAGGTGGATTTGAGCAAACATGGAGAGGGAGCCAGAGAGCCCAAAAGAGGAAAATGAATAAACAATGTCGATTGGCTTAACAACCATGGAATGATAGAGACAGAAAGAAAGCTGAGGGTAGTGCTAAGGAGTGCTGAGACAGGAGCACAGAAAGCTAATCCAAAGAAGGAAGCAAAGGCAAAGAAAGCAGAGAGCTAAAGAAGCTAGAGCTGAAGAGCCAGAGCTAGAGCCAAAGAGCCAGAACCAGAGCCAAGAGCCAGAGCTAGAGGCGGAAGCCAGAGCCAGAGCCAGAGCTAGAGGCAAAAAGCCAAGAGCTTCAGAGCCAGGGATAAAATGGTGTTTAAACTCATTTTTTCTGTGTAGAACAGAGGAGTTGAGCCAAGAGCTTGTAAAAATAACTTAGACCATAATCCTAAATATCCTAGTTGAGTGGACTAGAGCTCAAGGAGATGTAGCCCAAGAGTTTTGGGTGAACTCCATATTAAATTGTTGTCTTATGTGTTTGTTTTTTGTTGCACTGTTGCATGTATTTACATATCAGCACAAACAACAGATTTTAAAGCACATAAACAGTTAAAATAATGATAAGCATACACATTGTTTTCAAGCACATATTTCATTCCGCATTGGTAAATCATAAGGACTTGGGAATAAATGAGCTTTGGAAGTGGGATAGGTTCTTGTAAGTTAGACAAGAAGCCTAAGTGCCCCATTTTCATATCAGGTGGTATCAGAGCTTGAGATTGATTAATCCCACCTTCAAAGAAGGTTATATCATAATGCTTGGTTGACAGAGCAAAGGTTGCTTGTCTAAAAGGTGTTTAAACAGTCAGAGGTTGATTGTATGCTTGTTTACAGACTAACTATTGTTTGAGTTTGTAGAGGTGAAGGGAAAGTTGTTGATAGCTTAGTCCAGGAAGGACAAGAAGGAAGAAGGGCTGAAGGCATTCTTCTATCCAAAAGACCCCAAAGCAATCCTTGAAGCACAAGAGGTTTGTTGAAAAAGGTCGCTTAAATAAGATCTTTATTAATCTTGTTTGAAGTTATTTTTTCCATTGGTATAATGAAAACTTCTACAAGTGAATCCTCAAATTCCTCCTTCATCACAAGACTCTATAATGGGGACTTGAAGCAAGACTTGTTCATCATGATGGACAAGGTGAGAGAAATGTATGAGGATGGAAGGAAGAGCATCATACCTAGAGAGAAGTTGAATTCCATGAAGGAAGAGAAGTAGTTGCTTTTTGACAGACTGTAGGAAATGGAGAGGCAACTTCATATTGCAAATATGAACTTGAAGAGGATGCATGAGTTGGAGTCATAGCTCTTTGTTGCCAAAGAAGCTTTGGTCAAGTATCAGCTTGAGCAAGAGGAAAGTGCTTGGGAAAGCATGCACAAGGTATTTTGGAACCAATAATGGTTGAGGAAAGGCCTAAGTATTTGGGTCTTGGCTATGGAGAGTCTTATGGAGGGAGTTCCAAAGCTGCCATGAAGGCCATTGAAATAGCTCCAAGGAGGAGTTGCATTGCAGAGTATGAAGATTGTGTTTAGGAGAAATGCAATAGCTTGAAACATCGTTTGCAGGATGCAAGTGTTCAGAAGCACACACTTGAACCAGAGAGTTGTGGAGACTCTAACAACCTTGAAGAGAATGATGGTGTTCCAAAGGGATCCACTTCTTCATTTGCTTCACCTCCTGATGAAGGCAATATAGGTGAAAGAGGCAGGTATAAATCTAGTTCTAAACATTTTTCTTTTGATTTTGCAAAGCATGATAAATTTCCACATAAGCATGGGAAAAGAATTGCATGTTCCTTTTGTGGTTTGGATAACCATCATGTTTCTAGATGTTAGAAGAGAATGGCCACATACAGGAAAATTTTGAAGGAAAGGAAGCAAAAAACCAAAGGTCCATTGGACAAGGCAAATCATGCTGTCAAGAGGATGCACATGTGTTTCCCTTACTATCATAAGCAAAGGCATCTTGATGAAATATGTTGGACTCTAAATCCAATAATTCTTCCACAAAAGCTGAAGAAAGTGGAAAGAGAAGATGGCAGAAATGGAAAGGAATATTCCATGACTGATGTGTCTCAGGATGATTCACAAGTTGATGTTTATGTGCAAACAAAGGTAGTACCTTTGAAAGGGATTGGTGAGAAATGGCTAGAGTTCTTATCCAATTAAGGTTTCATGTCTATTGATGTATCTATTTACATTTACTTTTTAATAAGATGCAAGTTGCAGGTTCTTACCAAGAAGGTGAATGGAAAAGTTGAGTAGGAGACTCACTTTATTGCTGGAACATTATCTTTCATTTCAGCTTCGAAAGTACAGTGTACTTAAGTAAAAGTTGAAGGATGAAATGCATGCATGAGCATGATGTGCATGGATGCAGGGATGTTGATGTTTTCCTTGTTTTGAACATGTATGTGTAACTTAACTTGTATGGTTGATTGCTTTGACATGCATGTGACACAATGTTGAGTTGGGAGAAGTTAACTTGGTCTCCAAGATGGAGATAATAATGAAGTGTTTCATCTTTTGAAAAGAGTCCTAATGGTCTTTTTCTACATGCTTGACTTGAAGAGTCAATTGTTTAAAGGCATGTTTTGTGGGCTTGTTATCTAGTCCATCATTTGTATGAAGATGTAAGACATGGAGGTGTTCACAAGTTGTGAAATCTATTTCTTTTGTTGAAGCAGGAGTTTAGGCCATCCATTTGTTCTCTGTATTTCTGTTGTTGTTAACAGTTGTTGTTGACATCTTGTCAAACAGATACAAATGAAAGTTTTGTGGAGGAGGTGAACTTCACATTTGTTTGAGCTACCTTGGATCAATGATCAAGGCAAAGAAGTTCAAACCACCTTCTATGACCATTTTAGTAGAATTTCTGCAGGAAGGCAAGGAGAAAGACAATTCTTCCCAGGAAGACTAGCCCATCTAGGAAGGGAAGTGGTCAGAGACCTTGGTTCAGAGGCACTATGCAAGGAAAGTTTGTGGAGGCTGAAAGAAGAGGGTGTTGTTACTCTCAAGTATTGTTCAGATCAGTATATCAGCCTTTGGAGACCAAAAGTTCTTTTAGTGGGAAGGCATGAACCAAAATGGATTTTGGATAGACTCCTAAGTCTAAGTGTTCCTCACAGAGGAAAATGAAATTCCAAGGAAGTTCCTAGACGTAGCCCCATTGCAGAGATATTTTCATTCTGAATCTACTACAACTTGAATGGGCAAAAATGGACTTAGGATGCAGAAGTTATCACTTAAAGAAGATGCCCTTTGTTCTTTGGAAAAAGAGGCAAAATCCCCTAAAAATGGAAAAAAATCCTTATAAAGGGAAATTGCATCAAAGAAAAGTAAAAAAGGCAGACTTAAGTAGAGGTAGAAGAAACTCCGATCCATCCATCCGATGTATCGGATCGGAGGTAGACACATATGCGATATTAGGACCCTGGATCTGGCAATTGTGATCATACGATACATCGATCGCTGATGATCAGATCGCCGAATTGGCATTGGTGATGCATAGAACCACAGGCCGAATGACATTGCAATCGTAAAAATTAGTGATTGGCGATCGACGACTGCCGATGCCAATAAAAAGGCCAAACCCGATAAGTTTTCAAAGCCCAGTTGTATAAAATTTCAAGTCTGGGAATTTGGATTTTCACGTATTTCTTGTGTATTTTGGATTTTATCCAAAACACATATGCGATGCGATAAGCAATGAATGTATACTCGAAAGGGTTTATAAATGCAAATATATATATTTCAAGTCCGACATAGAGCAATTTTGTTATGTTTTCAATGTTTTAATGTATTTTCCAAATACAAAGGGAAACCACGAAACGAGCAAGATTTTGGGCGGGCCGTAGGCAGTAAGTGGTTTTGGTGAGGCTCCGTCGGAGCCCATACACTAGATGCCACATGGCTAGGCGCTGGAGAGAGAAACCCACCCTTTTCGGGTAGGTAATCTCCATGTGCATTAGCCACCCAAAACCAATAATAATCGTTGATCAACAATAAGTTGTGTTGTGCCCAAAAACAGATCCAAAGAGAATATAGGGTGGAACTAATGATTTTTGAAGTCCGATAGACTGTGTTTGGGCAGATTTTCCTGTGTAATTGTGTATTTCTCTGTGTAAATAGAGAATGTCTGTTTCTGGGGGATTTCAAGCGCTGATGTTCCTTCCGTTACAGAACAGGTGGCCATCATCCCTAAAAGTGTTTAGCAATGATTGCTAATGATTAGAGGGGGATTTGAGTGGATAGAGATAGGGAGCTAGAGAGCCCAGAAGAGGAAAATGAGCAGACAAAGCCGATTGGCTTAAAAGGCACAGAATGATAGAGACAAAAAGCAAGTTGAGGAAAGTGCTAAGGAGTGCTGAGATAGGAGCGCAGAAAGCTAAGCCAAAGAAGGAAGCAAAGGCAAAGAAAGTAGAGAGCCAAAGAAGCCAAAGCCAAAGAGATAGAGCCAGAGCCAAAGATCTAGAGCTAGAACCAAGAGCCAGAGCCAGAGCCAGAGCCGAGAGCCAGAGCCAGAGCTAGAGCTAGAAAGCCGAGAGCTTCAGAGCTAGGGATAAAATGGTGTCTAAACGCATTGTTTCTATGTAAAACAATGGATTTGAGCCAAGAGCTTGTAAAAAGAACTTAGACCATAATCCCAGAGAGCCTAGTTGAGTTGACTAGAGCTCAAGGAGATGTAGCCCAAGAGTTTTGGGTGAACTCCATATTAAATTGTTGTCTGATGTGTTTGTTATTTACTGCACTACTCCACTGTTACATGTATTTACATATCAGCACAAACAATAGATTTTAAAGCACATAAATAGTTAAAATAACCATAAGCATACACCTTGCTTTCAACCACATATTTCATTCTGCATTGGTTAATCATAAGGACTTGGGAATAAATAAGCTTTGGAAGTGGGAGAGGTTCTTGTAAGTTAGACAAGAAGCCTAAGTGCCCCATTTTCAAATAAAAAATACTCATATACAACAACTCATTCACTCCAAAAAACACAAATAAATCATGAAACAAAAGCTCCATCTTCAATTATCTCAAAATAATAAGTTTTTCTACATAGTCTAACTAAGAATGCCTCTCTTTAAATAGACAAAATAGTAACCATATAAAATAAAAAGTCTGAAGCAACAGTCATGAATTCTATCCCACTCATCACGTCAAAGCCATCCATTAGTTATAAGAAATCTAGAAAAATTCCAAAAAATCCTAAAACTGCCCCTTTCTAATAGGGATTTCTAGGTGACAGGTCAAGTTTGACCAACGTTGACCAGGCCTGTATTTTCTCATTTTGGCCAATCTAACAGTTGTTCATTTATCCTTGGTTCCTAATATTTCCAAATATGTATTCATATCAAGCCCATGTGTCCTGTATATATCACTTTAACAGAGCTATTAGGGGAATTTCCAATTATGTCCAAAAATACACTTAAAACCCATTTTTTAGAAAAACATCTAAAAATTGGAAAACATAATTTATTTACCTCAATATGCATAATAAGGTCAAAATAAGGCATATATGGATGATGTAAGGTGGAACATGATGGAAGTTAAGTGGATTTTTAATAAACAATTGACCAAAATTGACGGCCAACACACATCTCGGCAAGACTATCAGCTAGGCTGCACCAGAAGAAGAAGGCACCTTGGGCCTCTCTTCCATTAAGGATCGGGTTGTACGAGATAAGGAACCTCAATCATGCAGATGTCGAAATAGAGGAGATCAAGAAATATCCTTTTAACATCTGAAGCTACAATCTGTATGACCCGCATTGTATTGTGAAAGATCATTTCGTGAGAGTACAATTTCAGTGGATCCATGGCGCATGTCATTGGGTGGACGAAGACCCATGGAGATATTGTTACAGCTTCTTGAGGCCTAATGAAGTAGTCGGCATTGTTGTGGAACATTTAATGAAGCAGCATGAAGCAACATCTAGGAGAGCACCGGCGACATAGGTAAACATATTGGTGTTCTACAAAGGAAAGAGAAATATTGTCGACAACGTGGAGGCAGAACAAAGATGCAAGTTTAGAGTAGACCCACTTGTGCAAAAAGAAGATTTGGCAATAGAGGCGAAGAGGAAAAAATGTGACAAGAGGAACGCGCAAAGGCAAAGAGAAAAACAGAGAATGGAGGAAACAGAGAAGGAGTTGCATGAGTTGAAGGAGAAAATCCAGAAGCGTTTTGGGAAAATTTAGTGTTTCTACAAATGCCTAACCCTCTAGACCTAGTAGGTGATCTAGAAACAACAGACAAAGTAATTCACTGCTTTTTCTATAATCAACAGATAAGTGAAGGAGGAAATGAAACCAAACTATAAGTTTTGCTTGCTCCCTCTCTCCTTTGACCGATTCCGCCTCTCCTTTCTGTACTTAACTCGCTTGGAAAGTACCTGCACACAGGCTAAGACAGAAACCCATCAAAGCATATAATAAAGATCTGTTAATTAAACATATCATATAATCCAGAATATGATATACATCATATAAGCACATGAATGGAAAAAGCTTTGAATTCTTTATTGATAAAAGGAAAGATTACAGCCCATGAATGTTCATGCTTGATTCAATGTCTTCCTTCCAGTTTTGATTCCTTCTCTCCTCATGAAGCAACAATTCGACATCAGTACAATACTCTTACTAATCTCATTCAAACAACATTTTCTTAGCTCAAGAAATTCCAACCTAGACCATATTTTGAATTCTTGATCAATTTATAGCTGAATGGAGGAGGTTAAGCCATTAATGGCCCTCATGAATGCTCTGCCAAAATTGGGAAGTGGTTCCATGGAGGAAGGGATAATGGATTGAGGTTCATTCATCCTCTTCCTCATCCAAATTTGAGCTCAACCAACTTGGAAACTTCCAAAAGTATCCGTTTGATGAGGAATCCAATGGATTCATTTAAAAAATTTGTTGAATCTCACTCAGCGTAGGTGAAACAAAGGCTAAGTGCAATGCAACGCACCCAATCAGTGCAGTTCTTGCATTGCGATGCAGCCTGATAGAGGGCTACCTGCACTGATCTCCTTAGGGACACTTTTTGGATGAATGGTGTCATGGAAACTCTTGGGAGGCAAGCATGATGTAGGTTGACCTCATTATGGAATGAAAACAACTGAATTAGGGATCGCTGGACCCTAATAGTACTGATCTGGAAGTCAAGGTTGATGTGCCCAAATTGACCTATAACAGTTGCCCCCTAAAGCATGAAGTCGAAAATAAACATGTCAAGTGAGATGATTTACAATTTGGAGAGAAGGTTTCGAAGTGGAAGGAGACCTGCATTAGTTACAATAAAAATATCATGATAATTTGATTTTTCTCATGAACTAGCCGAGGGAAGGCATACCCATGCTTAGCTTATAAACTTTCATTACATGTACAAATATAGTTGCCTATAGATATAGAACCATGAATATATGACCATGAGCGTAAGGCCATTGTAAATTTGATATAGTACTCCTGAAAAATATATCGTAGCCTAGATGGATGAAACTAGATCTGGGGTCTTCAATCTCGTCCAATTTTTCACTCAATGTACAAGTCTAACCATGTGAATAGATGATTTAAAGTTGAACATGGAGAGACATCATCTGATTACCAGCCAACGATGTAATTTGTTAACAGACACGAGAGGAATCACTAATAATAATAATTACCCTCAAGGTACTACAATACATTTCGCATGGTGTGAATAGATGATTTGAAGTTGAACACCATACGAAGTCCTTCAGTTGAAGGCCAGTGATGTCAACCTATCGCTGGAAGTGAGAAACCTACCATTGATGTATGCAAGCCTCAAGGTACTAAAGGGGTGTTTCTAAGTCAACTTCTTGGATGATGTGTTGATGTCAACAAGAAGCAACTCGTCGTAGGAGGGCCTTGATGTATCCCTCATCAACAACATGAAACGAGGAAAATGATTTTGGAGATTTAATATCGACTAACGACACAAGGTTCAGGAATGGTGGGAATGAAAATGAAGGTTTATTGTATTCTAAAGGATGAAGTTTTGAATTGAATGACTTCTCTTAAACATATCGGTGACACTGAAGTGAATTGGTGTTATAGGGAAATCTAGTGTCTATGCAGAGATGCTAGTCCCACTAAGATGAGTAGCTATCTTAGAAACAAATAGATTAAAGTTACTTTCATTTTCCTTTACAAGAAGTAGATAGGAGAAGAGCAAAGAATACCAACCTCTATCTCTCACTTGGTTCTCTACTCGTTCCTTCCCCCCTTTAACAGATCTTTACCGCTCCTCCCTTGACCACTCCGCTTCAAAGAGTACCTGTAAAGTCAAAGCAGCACAATACATTCAAAGTGAAAAGATCTACAATCATAAACAATATAGGACCAGATATATATTGACCACATACATGCATATATTAGCAAACATACAAGAATGTGGAGGAAAACTTGAATATATTTATTGATATATAGATTAGAATAGAGGATTACAACCCATTGATCTGACCCAGCATCATCATCCTAGCAAGAAAGCCCTTCTTCACCTCATGAAAAGCTTAGATCACCAAACACTATGATATTCCACCAGGAAACCAACGACACTTCCTTACAAGATACAATATTCCAGCCTTTGGATCTCTGGGATGAGGGATCCATATATAGATGATTGTATCAGGGTGAGTCAGCTTCTGGGATTTTGATTAGTGTCCTCTCTCTCATAGTTCTTGATTCCACTTGGATATTGATGATCTCTTACTCATCCTTGGGCGAATTCAGAGAGGCAAGTGTCACAGGAGAAGTTTCTAGAAGATTCCATGATCATCCACCTTGCAAACTATGTCTGCCATTTGTCTACTCTCACCCATCGCACCCTACAGAAGGGATTTTCAGTATGCATCACACTTTTTACATTGAGCAGGTGAGATGCATCACACCCTCTGCACTGAGCAGTTTGTATGGTCCAGTTTTGACCAGTTCTGAGCAGTTTTCTGTGGAGAACTTCTGGGAGATGATTGATCCGAATTTAAACAGGAATGCAATAGATTACAGAGATAACCATAAATAAAGAGATGCGATAACCATAAATAAAGATATGCAACGGAAATAACACTTCATTTCATTAATGGAAAATACCGAAATATGCTTACAACCAGAATTGGAAATAAACCAGCTAGGACGATGGTAGCTTATCTCTGAGAAGAGATGTGCAGCTACATGTCTCTGAACTATTACGAACTTGTGTTACAATGAGGCTCGAAGGCCTATTTATTATTGAGAAACAATGGAAAACCCTTCACATTCCAAAACCGACCCTTAGAAGATGAAACGCCAAATTGTGGGCCCCGTTTTGGGTAATTGGTACATCAATTTCCCGGGGTCGTAACTTTGGCATACGATCTCCGTTTGACGCGTATGATAGCTCGTTAGAA
>APFE030007124.1:53521-131986 GCA_000404065.3 Pinus taeda | reverse complement strand
GATAGTTCTTGATTCCACTTGGAGATTGATGATCTCTTACTCATCCCTGGGCAAATTCAGAGAGGCAAGTGTCACAAGAGAAGTTTCTAGAAGATTCCATGATCATCCCCTTGCAAACTATCTTTTCCATTTGTCTACTCTCGCCCATCGCACCCTATAGAAGGGCTTTTCAGTATGCATCACACTTTTTACACTAAGCAGGTGAGATGCATCGCACCGTCTGCACTGATCAGTCTGTATGGTCTAGTTTTGACCAGTTCTGAGCAGTTTTTTGTGGAGAACTTCTGGGAGATGATGTAATGAGCTGACCTTGTTCCTTCACGGCATGAAACAACACTTTTAGGGACTTAGAAGCCCTTGGTTTATGGACATATGTGATGGACCCTAAACCCTAAACCCTAAACCAAAACAAAGTGATGGATGGTATGATAGACCAACGGTGTGATAACCATCAAGCTGAATGACCCAACCCACATAGTCACGATGATGAGGTGAAAGTGTCATGTTCAAGAGTGACTTGCTACCATAAAGTTTTCTTGGCTTTTTCCCATTTTCTTGAGTCATTTATGATGAGTACCTCTTTATTTTTTATCAAGATTGAGGAGGATAACATATGCTTGTTGTATAATTCCACCCTTCGGGTGAATCCATCCCTATTTGATGTTTTAACAAGTCTAGTGAAGGTGAAACTTGCTCCTTTTTACATATAGAGAGTCTGAAAAGAGACTAAAAGGAAACTCGACAAGTTCTTTTTCATAAATTTGTCTCTCAAGTCCGAAAAAGCATAAAACAATACAAGAGAGAAATCGTTTCCAATCCTTTAACGAGCTGGAAACGACAAGCACTTGGCAATATTTTCATGTTTAGAGAGTCTACAAAGAGCTTAAAGAGGACTCCATTTTGAGGAATGAGTGGTGTCTAGGATAGCAAGTGGTTCCAATGATGTTGGAACTTCTCAAAACATGTTGATTTATGTGAAGAGGTTGGTTAATAAAACCACCCATTGCAACTATTCCTTAAAAAAGTTAAAACAACCAAGTGAAAGTGTATGATTGGCCAAAGGGGTGGTGGCAATGGAATGAAGACAACCAAGGCTCATCTGACGAAAAAGGTTGATAGAATGGTAATTACAAGGGTTAAAATGGAAATGGGTTCATTTTTACACAAGCTTTAACCATAGGGAACTATGCTTGGATTCAGTTTCATGTTTACACAAGCTTGAAACGAAAAACTATTCTTGACTTCAGTTTCATTTTTACACAATCTTAAAATGAAAAACTATGCTTGAGATTGGTTTACATGCCACCAGCATGATGAAAGGGAGAGTCTTCTGTAACCAAATGGAAGCTGCTGCGATGAAGTAGGATGGTTATCCAACACCTTTTTGTCTTCGTCCAAATAGGGACAAAGGTGAATGGGGAGATTCCCTTCACATAACCTACAAGGAAGCTTAACTTCACCACTAGGTGCATACCCCCTAAGCTTCATTACCCATGGCTATCAGGTGGATGGAATGAAGGTTCATTTACGAGATCAAGTGAAAGAATTGACTGGGATTTTATGAGATCTACTCAAAGACTTGACTTGGAACTTTGTTCCAGGGGACCTTGTTTCATTTTTTAACGAGCTTAACACAAGACAATGAACTCTGCTCATACTCCTTGTTTCATTTTTTAACGAGGTTGACACAAGACAAGGAACTGTCCTCATGGGCCTGTTTCATTTTTTAACAAGGTTGACACAGTAAAAGAACTGTCCTCATGGACCTATTTCATTTTTTAAACGAGATTGACATAGTAAAAGAACTATCCTCATGCTCCTTTGTTTCATTTTTTAATTAGGTTGAAACAAGACAAGGAACTATCCTCATGGACCTTGTTTCATTTTTTAACGAGGTTGACACAAGACAACGAACCATCCTTGGAGGCTATTTCATTTTTTAATGAGTTTGACATAGTAAAAGAACTATCCTCAGATTCAATCACAACTCATAAGAGGTCATGAAGGAGAGATCTGGTTCCAATGCCCCGAGTGCATGATATACAACATCACTGAATTGATCATCAGTCGATGTAGGTATCGAACAAGTTTCCACATAATTAACCCGTGGCGGGGATGATAACATTGGTACAAAAGGACAATTTAGGGAAGACGGTTGAATAGGAGCCATATTTGGACCAGAAATGAAAGTTGGTCAACGGTGACAATTTTGCCTTCACATGGGAAACAAATCACTCGAAAAAGTGTTGAAACAATAGCTCCCATGTGATAAACATAGTCACGCTCAAGAAGTAAATTTTAATCTAAAGGGCCTGAGACTACCATCACATTCAGATAAACGATTTTTCCTCCCAAAGTAATAGGTAACTGAGGGACGATCCCTAATGGTTTACTGGTTCCTTTGTTAAAAGCCAACAGATTCTGGGTAACTAGTACGAGCGATTTTGAACTGAGCGCTTACCAAGCAATTGAGGAAAGGATACTCATTGATGCACCTTCATCTATAATAGTGCCCAATACAATCATATTAAAAACTTGTACTATGATTTGGAAGGGCACATAAGAAGGAAGGTGAAATCCTAACAGTCAATTCCAATCAAAGGAAGTGACTAGACTACTTGGAGGGGGGTACCGTAGAAATGGGAGAATTAACCCCTTGAGTTACAAGAGCGGGAGGATTTTCCTCCTATCTTGATGGAATAGGAGGATTGCCTCCAAGCTCATTTGAATCTAAAGAAACAAAAAGAACCTGAGTGGTATCATATTCACTCTCTTCAGGAAAGGTGTGATTTATTGAAGGTGAAATAGGGTCAACTGTTACCTAGACCAGTTGATTTGGATCAGGTATAGACTTATAGGATTCACTTTCAGAGAGAGTGGGTTTGACCAATGGTTGATCTTTGTTAGTCAATTCATCAACTAATGAAGGATTAAGGGAAAGTTTCCTGTAACCAGATGGAAGTCGCTGTGATGAAACAAGACGGTTATCCAACACTTTTTTGGCTTTGTCCAAATAGGGACAAAGGTGAATGGGATGATTCCCTTCACATAACCTTCATTTTACTGCTAGTTGATGGTATGTCACCAACATGATCTCTAGAAGTTGATGACATAGGATGATGTGAACAGGAAGACCATTCTTCTAAGATCTGAGGAATATCAGGACAACATCGAAGAAGATGGTCTCCCGCACAAAGTTTACATGGATATCGAACTTTGTGAGGCTTGATGGGTGGTTTCTCATCAGATGTTTCATTCAAAGCAATGGTTGCTTGGTTACCCCTCCGTTGAATTTGCTTCTTCTTCTTCTTCTTCTTCTTCTTCTTCCCTTTCTTCTTCTTCTTATCCACCTAGTTATTACTACCAATATTTTCACCAGGCGAAGAGGAGGAAGGGGAGGAAGAAACAACCGAGGAAGAAGGAAAAGGGTAAACTTTAGGATCAACTGGAGGTTGATTTTGTCCAGTTGGAGGTGTACTCAATTACGGAGAAATAACGACATTTTGAACCAAGGATGTTGAAAACAACCATACTGGCAAGCCAATGGTAAATCCCGGTAGGGATAATGTATCAATGTAAGGAGCACTAATATTTCCAAAAGGAGGAAAAGGACTAGGATTCCCATCAAAAGTAATTCCTTGATCGGTGGACTCCAAATTTGTCGCCATATGTTCCAACCTAAGATCAACTAAGGAGCGAGTGTGGAGGATGTTACCCGCAGTCAATTAATTTTTACGACACTGGAACACAACTTCACTTTTTCATTTTTAAAGAGTTGAGAAAAAACAAAAGATGACTCTAGTCGCCTTCGATGTTTAATGAGCCTGAAGGGACAAGTGCTCAGATGATCCTTTTCTTTTAAAGAGTCGAAAAGGAACGAAAGTGACTTCTCTGGAGATTCTAGACAAGAGGGTTTACCAAACAAACCACAAAACTGCAATATACACCTTGGTGATAAATGAAAGAGAAATGACCAAGGACTTTATGTACAAGAGTCAATCTTCCCGAATGTTGTGTTCAGTGTGTTGCGATCAGTAAGGTGGTAGACTCGGCTTCCTAGGGATAAAGGATTTCAATCTATTGGGGTATCCCACTATATACTCGACGGTACAGGGAACACAAGTCTGTACTAGTACTTATCTAATCAGAGAGGAGGAATCACCCAACCTGAATGAAAACGATAGCCACTAGGTTTAAAGACACCGGAACACGTCTCTAGCCTAGACCTCTAGATGTTTTCGTTAAGTTCCAATGTGTTATTATATTAATTGATGTAAATTTTTGGTTGATATTGCTTAAAATTTTCCTTTGAGGGTTCACCACGAGATGTTTTTTGAAATTCCTAGAAATGCAACCAGAATGAGAAGCACTCCTTCCATTTAATTTCAGCAATGAAAATCCTAGCTATAAGGGATAGAGCATACAAGTACTTTTTTAACAAGAAACAAAGAGCACAAACTAATGCAATTCCCTAAACCATTCCTTTCAAGCATTCACAAACTACAAAATGCAAATTGCATGTATTTCTTTTCAGTTTCTCTTAATGTGAATGATGCAATAAGAAAAACTAATGCACAAATGATTCAGAACTCTTTTCATAAAAAATGACGATTTGCGACAATTTATTTTAAATGGAAAAAAAGAATGTACAACACTATGAACTTTAAAGAAATGAAGGTTTTCGACACTTTAAATGAAAATACAAATCAAATGCACACATCAATCAATCGATCTTTCATGAATGAAGACTTTACAACAATTCAACTTTCGAAAGAAATGATGATTTTACGACACTTTCTTTCAACAAAGATCAATCAACTAAAAACTAACTTTGACTATAGACTGATAACGATAAAGAAAACATTAATCAATCCAATCAAAGTAGGGTCGGCTGACTAAGAAGAAGAAAATACTGTTTTTAGAGATAAGACATCATTGATTTTCAACAAGCAAGCAATTAGAAGAATTTTGGCAAAAACTCAATCCAAAGGTGGGAATTTAACCTAATTTTGATCAGCGCAGGTCAGAAAAGAGCTAACTGTGCTACAGATCATTGGCTCTCACTAAAGACTACGTTGATTTCAATGATTCCAAAATTGATCAGTGCAGGTTAATGAGGGCCAATCTGCACTAATCAACGCAGGTCAAAGAGGGCCAAATTGCGCTGATTAAAACATTCCAAGCTTAATCAGCGCAGGTCAAAGAAGGCTTGATTGTGCTATAGTGCACTATCTCTAAGGCTAGCCTGCATTGATTCTTGTGAGGCCACTCAAGAGTCATCTAACCTCAAAATTTGACCAAAATTCAATTCAAAAGGCTGAATCACAACAAGTAAAGTATGTCAAGGTGTATAAGGAGGTGGATAAGCTACTACAAGGGATAGGATCACTCCCGAGTGGAGTCGCCAATTTTTTTTGGGCAAATTTACTATTTCTACAAATGCCTAACCCTCTAGACCTAGTAGCTAGTCTAGAAACAACAGACAAAGTAATTCGTTGCTTTTTCTATAATCAACAGATAAGTGAAGGAGGAAAAGAAACCAACCTGTAACTTTCACTTTCTCCCTCTCTCCTTTGACTGATTCCGTGAGTCCTTTCCATACTTGACTCGTTTTGAAAGTACCTACACACAAGCTGAGATAGAAACCCATCAAAGCATACAATAAAGATCTGTTAATTAAACATATCATAGAATCCAAAATATGATATACATCATATAAGCACATGAATGGAAAAAGTTTTGAATTCTTTATTGATAAAAGGAAATATTACAACCCATGAATATTCATGCTTTTAGTGTCTTCCTTCCAGTTTCGATCCCCGCTCTCCTCATGAAGCAACAATTCGACATCATTACAATACTCTTTCTAATCTCATTCAAACAAAATTTCCTTAGCTTAAGAAATTCCAACCTCGACCATATTTTGAATGCTTGATCAATTTATAGCTGAATGGAGGAGGTTAAGCCATTAATGGCCCTCATGAATGCTCTGCCAAAATTGGGAAGTGGTTCCATGGAGGAAGGGAAAATGGATTGAGGTTCATTTTCCTCTTCCTCATCCAAATGTGAGCTCAACCAACTTGGAAACTTCCAGAAGTATCCATTGGATGAGGAATCCAATGGATTCATTTAAAAAAATTGTTGAATCTCACTCAGTGCAGGTGAAACAAAGGCTAAGTGGGCTACAGTGCACCCAGTGAGTGCAATTCCTGCATCACAATGCAGCTTGATAGAAGGCTACCTGCACTGATCTCCTTAAGGAAACTTTTTGGATGAATGGTGTCATGGAAACTCTTGGGAGGTAAGCATGATGTAGGTTGACCTCATTAGGGAATGAAAACAACTCAATTAGGGATTGATGGACCCTAATAGTATTGATCTGGAAGTTGGGGTTGATGAGCCCAAATTGACCTATAATAAGAAGGGACAGGAGCTTCGTAGATAGGAGAATGAAGCACAGTAAGAATAGGTAGGACAAGGTGTGAAACATGTATAGACAGATGAAATTGCACTCATACAGGTAGTAGACTCATCAGAACAGCTGACACTAAGTAGACAGGGTGAGCAGTCATAGGAGCAGGACTTCGCTCAAGAGATAGAATAAGCACTTGAATAGATTGATGTGGATATGGAGCAACAATAGTTAGAGCAGGACACCGACCTCATGCCTTACCCCCAAGAGGTCAACCCACCAGTTTCATTGGATCCCGAACTGGAAAAAGTCCAAAGAGACCAAGGAGACACTAAGATCCTTGAAGACAATCTGGAAGGAGAGATGCACAACATATCATTCGATGAGTCACAACATAGAGTTGTGAAAGCTTTACTCCAGATGAAAACACATCTCCTACATAGCTTGAGGAACGAATGATGGTGTCTAACATGCGCAAGCATCCAGATCCATTGGCCGATGCTACCAGAGCATATGCTGAAGCTACTAGCTCGATTGTTCACTTCTTGATAGTTGAGAACGAGTGAATGGCTAAGGAGCTATAGACGGCTAACCAAAGAGGAGAACTGGTTATAGCATCCGCTCGAGCAGAGTTGAGTAAGGCAATATTAGATGAAGTATTTTCCCTTGAGGTAGTCATGCAACCATTGTATTCCAAGTTTTGTACTATGCATAAGGGAGTTGTCCATCTCCACGCTTGGCAGCAACGATGTGCTAGGAGAGCACGTATCTTGTGAAACGTGCATAATATTGTTGACTACATGCAAACATGGATAATGAGATACACGGGATCCCCATTACACTTGCCTAAGATGATGAAGCCCAGAGCAGTTGAGCTAAAGGCATGCATCCAAAGTCAGATCTAGAATTATGAATATGTCTCGTAGCTCATCACTAGCTTGTAGGCTTCCCATGCATGGGTATTCACGAGTATGGATGTTGTTGTGCATGCACATGTGATCCCATCTATTGGGACACTCATCGAGGCAAAGACAAAGGCACTAGTCTAACTGGAGCTTGACTCGTAGTTTGACTATTTGATGCTCATAGCCACCTACACAGATTGGTGGTCAGTGCAAACACCATACATCAGTATGTCATTAGTCTGGCCACACTCAGGGAAATGATGCACATGCTATTAGAAAATTTGGACAGAGGATCTAGAGAAGTGTACCCAAATTCTACAGAGGCAAGAGTTCAGTTCCAGAAAGATGTCACCATAGAGAACACGAACGCCAACGTAGATTACCAATCTTGGCATCAGTTCACTACTGTCGACTACCATGAGAATTTTGAAGAGATGTTCTTCCTACAGTTGTCTGAGTCATAGCAATTCCTTGGATGGCTTGCTCAAGCCCATTTTGTCTCACATGGGTACATGTGCAGATTGTAAGCAATTTATTGTCAAGTGGAAGTTCAAGTGTCGATAGTTGGATGTAACAGTCAGAGAGTAGATGAAGAGTCATGAGGGTATATGAACTATCAAAAAGGGGAATATTAAGGGCCACCCCACCCTTTTCTATATATAGTCCCTCATAACTCATTGTAGAGGGTTTTGGTCAACTAAGCTTCTGATAGGAGTATCTTAGAGAAATCTTGGAGAGCATTGTAATGAGCCTTCGCTTCTCCACTGTGCAGAGCTAGTATATCTCTTTGGAGGAGCAGGCGACAGTGATTGTAACATTCCGTTGTCGAAACTAGTGGTTGGTCATGGGTGTATTGTATGACTAGAACTTTCACTTCTTAATATAACAGAGCCAACAAATTTCATGGATATGTTGTATTGTATTTCAGCTATATTGTTTATTCTAAATGATATATTTATATGTTTTCTTACGCATGCATGTGTAGCTATTTTCTGTATATGTATGTATGAATCTCATTGAAATGTGTTGTTGGTTTAACCATCCCCTTGTATTGCTAGCTTGCATTCCATGTTATGATGCATATTTTCTCGTGTGTTCCCTTCTTAACTCCATGCTTTCACAGATTTCCAAGGGGCACACTCACCTCACCCTTCGTGTGTTAGAACCGATCATGCACCTTCCTTGACTTAATGCATATGTCACACCATTGCTACCAACATGGACATCTTACTTGCCTTTATGCATAACTGCATTTAAGGATATATTGTACGACCCATTGCTGGGACTCCTACACCAAACGAGCTAGGGTCTAGTTGGTATTTCTTACTGGGGAGATCCCTTGACATGTTGGTGAGTCCAGCACCATCAACACAATATTGTGTCTTAGGATGTTTTTTTTGATTCGGTGTTAGATATTGGAGACTGGTTACTTGAAGAGGGGTAATTTGGAACACTGAGGCTTGACAGATCCTCCACATTCAATGAAGGAAGACCTTGTTGTCACTGAGATTGATGACAATGGCTATATGTAGCCTCAATGACCAATATATTTTATCAAAAAAATTTATAGTGATATTGATTATAGTCTCAGTGATAACAAATCAACACCTTAAAAATAAAAAATACTCTAAAAAGTCAATCAAAAAGTAGTAAGGGGATATGACTCTATCTAATAACCACCATTTGTTGGAGATGAAACCCAGTATCGCAATGGCTAAAAGAGAGAGATGAGGAAATATACAGTTACGATTACTATTGAGCTTTTCCCAAACCTCAGATTAAGGGGCCAAGTACTCTCATGAAGATGACCACCCTCCCAAAAACCAAAGACAGAATAGGTTTGTTTGTTTAGGTACTAGGGCAACTAACCCCAGTCACCTTATGTTCATCCCTAAAACATTTTTGCCACTATGGTTTCTTCAAATCAGAGACACTACCAAGGGGGACATGGTCATAGACAGTACGCTGTGTGGGAAGGATACCTAAGCCCCTGAATTAGCTTTGATACCCCTAAAGGGATCCCCAATGCACAAAATACCCAATGCATATGCAATTGAAGGTGAGCTACCTTCTCTCACATTCCAATGTTTTCTCGCATTTAACTCTGCTTTAACTGGAGCGGTCCCGGATCGTATGAGTGCAGCAAGATTTTCCCTCTTTAACGACACTAGTCTTAGTTTTACAATATTGGGCAGTTAACTCACAACTGCCTAGCCCAAGATCCTATCCTAGACTAATATGTGTGTATACTCAAAAAAATTGTTTATTTTTTTAATATGAGATAGATTTTAAATGTACTTTATTAATGTCTTTGGAAGCGGTGTTGACATATGGAGTTTTGTGAGACTCTGACACGAACCATGTAGAAAATTCTTTTCAATTTCATTACGATGATTAAGTTATTTCTACAAGGAGAGAATCATTTATACATCAATCAACACCATGCATCCAGTGCAGTAAACATAAGCACAACGTCCAGACATGTAATGCTCTCTAACAACTAACCCAATATATAGATGCAAAATATAACCAACTTAAGATAGAAAAAACATTGAACAAATTCTTATTTTCTTTTCATGAAGAAAATAAGTACTTAAGCAATTTTCCTAAAAATGAAGAAATTCTCAGGAAACATGTAACCAAACACAAGTGTACAACTACAGATCCTTAAACAGACTATAGGCAGCTTCCCCAATTTAGGAGTTCATAGAACAAGTTTTTGATCAAGATATTGGTTGGCTAACGCACTTCAGGAGAGGGCACAGAGTGTTAGTGACAAGACTAACGCTCTTTCTGCAAGCCAACATAGCATTATAACTCTCTGGTTGCACTATTGGGGTGCGTTAGGGGGGTTGAAGCTATAAAAGGAGTCTTTCACAGTCAGATCAAAGGTTGGGCACAGTGAATAGGGTGTTGAAAAGTCCTAAATGTGGTTAGAAAGGGAACCAAGAAGAACAGGAGATCTGTCTGCAAGCCAGCATAGCGTTATAACTCTCTAGTTGCACTTTGGGGTGTGTTATAACTAGAAAATTATAATGCTCTACAAGCCAGAAAACTGTAACTCTCTGGTTGCACTATTGGGGAATGTGCACTATTGCAACATATAAACTCTGATAATCAAGACATTAATTTTTAAAAATATCAAATAGCATGCATCTAAGCTACTCATAAAACAATGGTACTAAATCAACAAACATGTAAGAAATCATGTCATTGGCACCATCGAGTAGACAACACAACAAGAGGTCTATATTATTAAGTACGAAAGAATGATTACAACCATCTCGTGAATCAAGCTTCCCTTACTCCTTTGACTCCTTTCTCTCTCTCTTTTTAACCTCTTGGTAAACAACTATATCTCATACAAAGTTTCAACAATTAGTTGACAAACATTCAACCCCTTTCACAATGCCTGAGCCTCCAATATATAGATGGTGAGAGGCTTATCCTTGCCAACTCTCTCATGAGTTCTCTTTGGAAAAAGCTAGGATGTTTCCTTGCTTTATTTCCCTTTCCCCTTCTATTAGACTGTTAGAAATGGAAATATCCTTAGACAGGTCAAAGGTAGATTCTTCTTGCTTTCTTGGTTGACATTGGAGTAAAAAGTGGGATATTAGCCAGTCAACCCATTGATTTAACCTCTGGAATCTCACAAAAATTAACTAACATTGTCCCTTAGGCAACATAGTGAGTTACCCTAGGGAGTAACACCCTTGTCTCATGCATGGGGAGTGCCATAAATCTTCTCGCTAGTTCTTGGGGAGTGTTACCTTGGAAAATAGGCTTGTGAACTTGGTCTTGTCTTCAGCCAAACTTTCTTTCTCCTCTAAGCTGATGAGGAGGTCATTTTTCTGTATAACAACCATCGCCCTGGCTTGCTGACTAGATCACAACAATGTCATTCCTAAGATTTTATAGTTATGAACAACTTATCTCGTGATGAGACCTCTTATCTTACAACGAAGTGTTGTGAGCCATTTTCTTGGCTTGGTGACCAGATATGGCAATGTCATAAAAATCATAACCCATGATCATGGTAGGTTGGCTCTTTACAGAGAGCCCATATCTTTCATGTTTTTCTAACTTTTTAATTTACACCTTGATAATTGGTGATAATAGATGGGGATACAAATTATCTCCTTAAGATATTTTGGATGACATGGAAGAGTTTAAAAACTAAAATCCTTATGTTGCTTTGTGTTGATTTTAGCAAGAGTTGTTTATAGGATAAGTTGTCACAAAATAGCATATCTCTTATATTATAAAGTGAGATTATAAAAATGATAAGAAAACACATAATCAAAGTTTCAAATCTAAATCTGAAAGATAGTAGTTTGATGAATATTTTGGTATTCTTCCTTTTACCATGAATTTTATTAACTAAGAATAAACATTTCCCATGTATCAGACCAAAGATGGATGTGAAAAAATCCCTTCAACTAAAATATTTGGTAATATCACCAAAAGAAAACAAAGGTATTTTAAAAGGGATAGAAAATTAAATGTCATGAAATTGAATTCGTGAGAAGGAGCAAATAGAAATGTAAACAAACCAAAAATATAACAATGAACTACTGCAAGAAAAATCATGAAATAGAAACTACTCAAACAAGATAAAAGTAATATCTTGACATAAGGTATTAAGATCTTGTTATGTATTTGTCAAGTAAAATATTGTCATGTTTAAATGTGCTTCTTATTCATGAGTTTATTAAAAACCAACTAATGAAGATTTGTGATTAACAATTTCAATTAAGGGATTTATAGGGATTAGTTTCCTTCATCAAAATTTTCTTTAAAAACATATCATAAGAATGATAAGGAAAATTTCAATTTAAGAAAATCTCCCTAAATGAGAATTGAAAAGTTGCTTCTTTTAGCATTTGTATTTATCACAACTATCTTATTCACAAAAACTGGAATAAACCAAGCATGCAAAAAAAAACACCAAATATAAGAAATAAAATATAATAAAATGAGTTGAAACAAAAACACACAAACATATGATAATAAAATTGTATACCTAGAAAAATTCAAGAATAAGTTTACCTCATGGATATTCATCTTTTTCCATGTATTTCTTAAGAATGTTTAAAATCATCTTTTATTAAATCTATAAAAAAATTAATAAAATGAAATCTAATCTATTCCTAATCCTAATCTAAAAAATGGATTAAGACCAAATGAGTTCAAACTTCCAACGTAATTGTTCAATTGCTTTGTTTACTACATGTACACACCAGTCAAATATCAATAACAAAATTACAATCAAAACAACAAAAGTAAATCTGAATAGAACTATATACATCTAAAACTAAAGTATGTACAAAGAACAAATTATTTACAAATAACTTATTTGAAAATCATCTCTCTTAGAAAGTTGTTTCCAAACAAATATCTATCGGATCATAGATAGATGCATATTTGTCGGAGATTCAAAAGTAACTAAAAGAGAAGGTTGAAATCCAGATTGTGAGGGAACACCCTCAAGTATTAAATTTTATCGATAATGAGATAATTGAAATGAAATGAATATCAAATTAATTTGAAAAAGAATTTTTTTTTGATATCCAAGATTAATTTTGAATAACATATTCATTGTCTATAGTTAATGCATCTCGAGGGTGTTCAATGCTGAGATATTGAACATTCCTGGATAAAAATATAGAAAATAAAACATCACGAAAGGATCTAAAGAAAGCAAACATATTCAAGTTTCTATGACACTAAAATTACAATATAATGTTACAGGGAAACTTTGAAACCTGTCATTAAATTCAGTATTTGAATTGTCACTAAAAGGAAATTCCAACAAAAAATTATAGATGCAAGTTTCCAAAAGAGAATTAGAATGAAAAGCGTTAGAAACCTGCAAAACTAACTCATCAAAATGTTCCGGATAAAATTTGTGTTCAACAATAGGAGATAAAATCATAGCACGTGAATCTTCATGACAAAAATCCGTTTTTAGAAATAGTTCACTTTTTATAGGATAAAAGTCTTTGTTACCATCATAATTGTATTCATCATAGGTTACCCTCTTCTCTTCGAAATCGAATTACTGATTTGTATAGACCTAATTAGAAAATATGAGAGACGAATATTTTGAAACTTCGTTGATGACTAAAGAATTATCAACGACGGATTAAAATATTCATTATTTAATGAAATTTGATTTGAAAAGATATCACGATAAATAAAATTATTACTACCATAATCTAATGTTGGCTGAAAAGATTCATATTGACAATTCGCCTATTATCATAATTCTGATTTCTGATTTTGTGAAATTCTTTCAGCTGTAGAAATTTATTCTAAATTTTTAGTATTCACCTTAAGAGAAGATAGACTAACATATTCATTATTTAAATCTTGCTTTTTATTAGATTCTATTCGGCTTACTTGCTGATCACAAGAATCATTAAAAATTGCTTCAAATGCATTTTCAGGTTCTGTATTTATATTTGAAATATTCATTTCAGAAATCATAAAATGTGTGTTGAAAGTTACTAAAGAAGAATGTTGTGATTTAATTACAATCTGAGGTTCAGACTCAATATTTCAAAATGAATTAGTTGTGTCTGGTTCTTCATTAATTGATTCATTATCTTTAGAATTGGAAGAAACAAGGGTAGAGAAATGTTCAATTAAATCCTCAATTGAAGGAAAATCATCTATATGAAATCTATAGCAAGCCACCAAATATATTATAAAAATCATCTAAATATTCATTTCAGTACATGAAAATATTATCTAATTCTAAACATAAATTATCATAACTATAATTTTGATGCTCTTTAAGAAATACTTGCATAAAATGGTTCCAAGAATGAATTGACTTCGTTGGAATTACATTCAACCATTTGCAGATTCATCATCTAAATGTTAGAGTAAAAAGCTTGCAGATCTTATTGTGAGCAATGATATTAAAAGAGTCACAATTTTCTACAAAATCACAAATATGATCTAAGGAGAAATTTCACTTTCACCATCAAATTTTAAATTGGATAAGTACTCAATCTGCTTCTTGGTCATGCCCCTAGTAGGTTTAGATGAGCTGAAAACATCACCCAATGTAGGAATGTATATAGGATCCATGATTAGTTAAAAATGATAAAACAAAATTTAGACGAATAACTACTCAAAGCCCTCCTTTCAGTGCCAAAAATGTTGATTGGGAAAAATGACCCTTTCAACATTATAAGGGAAAGCACCTAGTGAGGAACTTAAAACAATTCCTTTTCCATTGAGTTGGTGGTTCTGAATGGTTAAAATAGGTCTAGTTACCTTTTATCTATTCCTATCATCTTAAGATATGTCCTTTAGTTAACAACAAGGTAGAGACATTAGATCAATTCTACTTGTTGATCAAACAAGAGAATGGCCCTTAAGCTGATTTTCTGGCATAGATAAACCACTCTAATATTTTCCTCTTCAAGAAGAGGACTTCTACAATGTTGGAATAATAATAAGACATGCAAGAATTAACCTAATATGAAATTATCCTAAACCTATCTCTATTGAAAGAAATAATATTATTTCTTTCGATCGAGAGCAAGCTAATGAGAAGGGAAAGGAAGCATTTTAGGAATTGGAATTGGAATGAAGGAATTAGACTAAGGAAATAGTCCACAAGATCTAATCCTTGTTAAAAAAATGTAAATAGCTAAATTTATATTAAATAGTTACTAGAAACTTATATGAAAATATATCCAAATCCTAATCTATTAGGCATAAGAACAAAAAATATTCATCACATAATATTGAAGTGGTTCAAATAAAATTCCATGGTGAGAAGAAAAATATTTATAACTTTGAACTGTTAGATAGATATCCAACCTAAAGTAATAAAAATGTTTTCTTATACAAATTGATATTTCAAGAAGAATTCATGCTTAATTATGCAAAGTAGCTTGATCTGAATTGTAAATGAGCTAATAACTAGCATTTAACAATAATGCATAAAGTCCAACTAAACTACTCATATAACATTGATTTATTTGAAAAGCTGAAAATATTTCATTTCGATGATTACTGTAAACAACAGTGTCATACACTAATTATAAAAACAAGTATTATTACAAAATTGAATCAGATTACATAAACCTTAAAAAACTGTAGTAATGCAAATCCCTTGCTTCTAGCAACCCGATCTTTGCTTGCAAAGAATGGCTTCGACTCACTACATTAGTGAAAACATGACAAAAATCTCTTTACAAACATATGATAGGTTGTAACATAGCATTTCCACTTCTCCTGGATTCAAATTCCCCTATACTTAAGCTAAAAAATGCATATTTGTACATGACCGGGAAAGTAATAGTCTCCCCAAAATCCTCAACCAAAATTTAATTAAAACATGAATGAGACAACATGAATGCTTTGATTTGACCTCTCAAAATAATGTCAATGGGAGCATGTGGAACGAATTACCCAAATTAGGTTTTGCCAATAAGAATGAATGGATGCTTTCTAATCTATTTGAAACCAAAAGGAGGATATCACAACCATGGAACAATGCTCTTCCAATCATAGAAATTGTTTTCCATTGGTATGAATCCCATTGGTGATAGACTGGATTTGTTTTAATGGTGGCCTTAATCCGGATATTCTCTGTTACAATAGACAAAAAAAAATCAAATATTAGCGAAAAAAAATGGTGGTAATAATATACAAAACAATTTTGATCAAACCCAAAACCAATCAGAATCAAGGATTTTATTAATATAACAATAGATATTTTTAATAACATAATAACGACTCCTTGGAAGTGACAAATGGCAAGAGCTTAGTGGTATCAGAGAAATGGAAATCAGAGGTCTTAACAATGGAAACAATGAAAAATGTTGACTCACCGATATTTGGAGGCTCTGATAGTGGGCGTATGCAATATCATGATTATTTCGTTGAAATAACTATATCTCGTTCGTAAGCGAATCGATGAAATTTGATATTGGAAGTTCATTCAAAATTTTTGATATTAAGGCAGACAAGATATTGTGATTATATCATAATTAATACCATATCTGGTTCCGATATTGTGATTATATCATAATTAATACCATATCTGGTTCCTATAGGAGTTGTTTATAATGCGATTTTTTGGAGATTCCGGTAATGGAATCCAGCAGAAGAAATTGAGGTTAAATCTTGATTAGTTGCAGTTAAAATGGCTTTTTAACTGAATATTTGGATTCAGCTCCCTGAAAAAGATTCCGGTAACGGAATCCAGCAGAAGAAATTGAGGTTAAATCTTGATTAGTTGCAGTTAAAATGGTTTTTTAACTGAATATTTGGATTCAGCGCCCTGAAAACTCCTGGGACGCTTTGATTGTGCAGAAACTAGCTATCAAACTTGCAATTCCAATAAATTGCTACCAGATTTTGACCTGAAAAACCCACCTGAAAAACTTCCAACAAATCTCATTATAACAACTGCGTTCCGATATAAGAGGTGAATAGACAATTGGAGATTGGAGGTTGGAAGGATATCACAATTGGAGATCAAAGCGGAAGTCCATTGGGCATAGATATGTTATAAATTATAGTTAAAATCCGCATTGGATCCGCCCATCAAAGGATTGGGTATCGCAACATAAAAAGGTCATGATATGTTCGACGTGATAAATATATAGGAACAATTTGAATATGATATCAGGTTTATTTATTGAAGCTTTGATAAAATTAGAGGTTTTTGGATATCACATATCAAAATCAAAGGTGACACTGTATCAATGATCAGAGGTTTGGAGTGGTATGCCTTTTAAAAGTTCTAATTCATCCCGACGTGATATATTTATAGACTGTAGTTGATTATCAAATCAGGCTCGGGGGTCGAGTGGCCATATCGGAAAAGCTCTAATACTAATATTTCCATATGTGCATTTGTACTTTGAGTTAAACATTGTATATGGTCGCATTATTTTATAATTCCATTTGAATATGTCAGGACTTTGTGGTATGGCCTCATATATAACTCTGATATATCATTTCAATAGAGTTATGCTATGATAACATGTATATGTGTCAATATGTCTCTTTGTAATGCTTAAGGCTTAAAGCCTAAGTATGGTTCTTGTTATTAGGCGCTATTGGAAAAACGAAATATTCGCAAAATAAAATAAAAAATAAATATTTACAAATAAAAAAAATAATTTTAAAAAAATAAAGACATAAATTTTGGATAAGAGGATAATGTACAATCTATAAGGCTAGAGCAATTGAAAACATCCAATCGATAATTAGATGCAAGTCACAAGCCAAATGTCCAAATGAGATCAAAAAAGTTTAGATAAACTCATAAGAAAAAATCAAATTCATTTTAAGAAATCAATACTATCAAAATCAAATAGTAATAATACCAATCAATTGATTAAAAGTGTCCCCATAAGAAGATTTAAGTGAAAAATGGGAGAGTTGTGTTTTACCATAATATCTATAGATCCAACAATCCTACAACACCACATGTACCTACTCTCTTATCATTCACAAAATATCATAACAAATGGGGGAAAAGATGAGTTGAATTTAAGAATTATCTAACTTGTCCCAAAATCTCTAATATGTGCAATGAATCAAATTTAAACTACAGCAAACATATGAAAAACAAGATGGTTAATATAAATCATTTTCCAAGAAATCATAAACAATGTTTTTTTGGGTTGTGATAGTAGGTTCCTGTATTCATGCTCCCATGAGAGAGATGAGGTAGAGGTCACAATCACAGGCTTTTTGAGCAATTATATTCTAACACAATGCAACAAACTAAGAAACACTCTAAGATAAAAAGGAATACCAATACACAAGAGGGACCTAAGCTACTAGCATTGGGCCCAAACCCAAGATCCTCAGCCCTCTAAAGCTAGCTCACTATTGGATCAATAAGAAAATTCTCATTATCATTGCAAAAATGTAAAACACATCACATAAAAATTCAAAAATAGTAGTAACAACTGCTTCTTAGCTGAAAACAAAGTTTGAATCCTAATGAGCTCTTTGGCATATTTATTTAGAAAAAAGGGTAGCTACCAATAACTCCCTAGAAAATAGATATGATTGTCTCCAAAAACACAAGAGAGGTGGATCTATATCTCCTTAAACTACACTTGCTTGGCTTCCAATGACCTCATCCTTCTTGGCAGCCAGTGACCTCGATATGATGAGAGATAAAGTGGTGATATTGGTTGATTTATGGAGTTAAGGAGGTGGACAACCTCCTAGAATCTCTCCCTATTGTCTACTCTGAGCTCCTACATTGAAAATATATCAACATTGCTCCAATTCCTACAATTTAAACCATATTATGCCACATGACATTAAAAAACATCTTTCACCCCTATCACTAAGCATAATATAACAAAAATTGTAAATAAATGTGAGAAAAAGATAGTTTAAAGCTGGAGGATGGCATTATGACCCTTATGATATATTTATTGATGAGCCTCGTCACGGAGCCTGAGATGTAGGCCACACTGGGTGAAGTTCATTATCATGTTATGGTGCATTTTTCCTTATTTTCATTTCTTCATGTGTGTCGTGCTTATGGTTATTTCATGTTCTTTATGAAATTCATTTTAACCTCATTGAATTAAAGACACAAAATCATGTTGGTATCAAAGCGTCTTCTTTGATGTGAATTGTGACTATGGACACTTATTAGGGCCAAGCTGAAAGAGGGTGAAGTAAAAAAGAATACTTTCAACCATGAGATTGGACATGCAACTTGAAGAAAGAAAATGGAGAATATCTACATTCATGTAGAGAATGATGAGTATTTCCATGAGGCTTTCTATAGAATGTTAGACATGGTATAAAATTGTTTACAAATTATCAAAATAGAATAGCAAAGAAGGAAAATAAGAATGCCAAAGAAAAGGATACTACTTCAGTGAACGAGGTATTTTGAGAAGACCCTCCCAAGGTTCCATATCCATCTTCAAGTTCAATTACTTCTTCTTATTCTTCCTCTCATTCTCATCATTCAAATCATCATCACTAGAGCATTCAAGTAGAGAATGTCAAATTGATAATATTATTACAAGAAGTAGGAGAAGAGAAGAAGAGTTTGCAACCTCAGTTACAAGCTACAAAAGAGGCTTTGGTAAAGTTGCAGTGTAATGAAGGCTTCGTGAATCCATCCTCACCTGATATAGAATCGACAACTAAGGTAAATAGTATCAATGATTCTTCAATTTCATGTTCCCATTTTGATGATGATTTTGGATATTTTGAAAAGCACACTACAAGCATTTTCTTGAAGCTAATGAAGAAAAGGGGATATGAAATAAAAAGTCTTGGAGTTGATTGTTAAGTCATTTTGAATCCTATCCAAGTGGAAGAACTACCTCAATATGTAGGATTGTGCTATGTTAGAGAGGAAGTTGGAGAATCTTCAAAGACCGTGATGAAAGAGACTCCAAAGCCACAGAAGCAAGAGATTCTTCAAGCAATGATTCCTAAATTAGTGTAGGCTAAGACAACATCACAATGTTCCACCAATATTGATTTCAAGTAATCTCCAAAGGGATGTGAATATTTCATAAGATGAGCTAAGGAAAAGTCTCCTCACCAGAGTTTCACCAATTACAACCATTAAAGGAAAGTTGTGTCAACCAGGAAGAAGCCAAGACATTAAGACCCCTATCCACAATAGGAGAAAAAGAAGGAAAATAAATCTTGGATGAAGAATAAACATGACAACCATTGTATCAAAGGTGGACATCATAGAACTACCTATTCTAAGCTCCATCCAGACCTACATCCAAAGAAATACCAGAAGCTTATGAAAGTAGATGTAAAGAAAGAAACCCATAGGAAGGAACTAATAGATGAGAAAGTGGAGCACATTGTAATCCTCTAGGAAGCTACACAAGAAGAAAGACAAGTACGAGAAGAGAGACCATTACACCAATTAGGTAAGAGATGGGTATCCTTTTAAGTAGTTGAGTGTGGCTACCATTGTAAATGGCATGCTTCTTTTAAAGACTGCATAGATGGGAAAATGTTTTTGTAAAAGTGATGAAGTATATAACATCACTTATGAATGCAACATAGTGATATTTGAGGCTTTTTCTAGGTAGCGAAGAATATGAGTTTTTTGTAAACCAAAAAAAATATGTTTGATCTTTGTAAGAAATATTTTTAGGTCCTAAATTCCTTTAGTTGGGAGGTTTGATCCAAGAATATCCAAAATCGTACAAAATTCAAAGTCCCCAAACCTAAGAAAAATGGCACCAATTTATATAGCTTGGTGAGATATTTCCAACAACATGAATAACACCTAAAAATCCCTCTATATAAGGAATATATGGCCATATGAAGTTTTAGAAAAATAGTGAAAATAGGGCCACTAACATTGCCACATGGTAGCACCGGAAAAGGATACATGGCACCGAGTCTACAAATGACTCAATGGACACATGGATTGGTAGTATGAGGTGTACCAATGTAAATATGACATGTAGATTAATCCAATGGCATGCAAAATTTTGCATATTTTCTTAGGGTCCATATTCATTGGAAAAAAACATTGGAATGATTATTATGTTGTTGAAAAATTTGTGGGGAGGGGAGCATGCCGAATTTGGCATTCCACCAATACCATTGACTCCAACCAAATTTAAATTATCACCAACCATTTTAAACCTCTACCAGCGTGGATATATAATAACTACAGAAAATGGGAAGGCCCATGGGCTTAACCCTGATACCTCCCCTCATTGACCATGACATAATATATGCCACCAAACAATATGCCCAATGGTGGGATTCGGTAGCCCTACCATTAAAAAAAAAAAATCTATGGCTATCCATTCCATTGTAGCCCAACCATGGAGAGAGAAAGTATTGAACTGTGCATTGACAAATGGTGAGCTAGGGCCTACGCTTAGTGTTGGCAAAAAATTTGAAGAGGATTTTAGAGGGAATATTATGAGTAATATTATGAGTTGTTGTGGCACAATCTACCAAGAAAAGAAGCCTAAAGGGGCAATGAGGCTCATCAATAGGTTTTTATATGGGTCACAATTCCATCCTCCAACTTATTAAATTATCTTTTTCTCACATTTATCTAAAAATTTCGTTATATTATGCTTAGTGTGAGAGTAAAAGATGTGTTTCTATGTCTTGTGGCCTAGGGTGTGTTAAATGCAAGAATTGGGGAAACTTTGAGTTTATTTGAGTGCAGGAACTCAGAGTAGACAAGCAAGAGAGATTCTAGGAGGTGGTCCACCTCCTTAAATCCTCCAATACGTCCAAGATCCCCACTCTATCTCATAAACTTGGTGTCATTGGTAGTCAAGAAGGTTGAGTTCATTAGTAGTTGAGCTAGTGCAAGTCAAAGAAAAGTTAGATTCACATATTCTCGAGTTAGGGAGTCAAATATCCCTATTTTATAGGGATTTGTTAGTAGTCCCATTTTTGTATAAATAAATATGTTAAGGAACTCATTATGATTCGAAGTTTTATTGTAGCCAAGAGGCCATTGAGTTGAAGAGTATTTTGTTGTTATTTTGATGATGTATTTGACAGTTTTGGAATGATAATGAGAAGTTCTATGTTAATCTAGCATTGATTTGACTGAGAGGGCTAGAGCTCTTGGGTTAGGCCACCCCCCCGCCCCCCCCCCCCCCCACCTTAGCAACAAAGATTCCACTCATGTATCTATGTTCTTAGCCAAGAATGTTGATTAGTTGTTGAATTTTATTCATGTTTCTTTTAGCTTAGAATATTGATTAAGTTGCTACTTATTTAGATTTCCTTTAGATTGCAAGGTTATTTAGTTGTTACAGTTAAGTAGAGTAAATCCATCAAAAAATTTGTGACAGTGCCCCCTATCTCATCTCCCTCATGGGATCATGATTAGAGGACCCCACTATCACAAACCAGAAAGAGAGTGTGATTTCTTTTTCATTGCATAAATCAAGTTTGGAATTAGCTATATAGTTTTTTATGATTTCTTAGAAAGATTTACATTTATTATTTTTCCTCTTCTGATTTTTGTAGCTTAGAAGGTAGTTCATTTTATAGAAAAAGTGCTTAGCATTAGTTAGATTTTTTTTTTTTAAATTCAACTCATCTTTTCCACCTTGTCTTGTAATAATTTTCAAATGAAAAGAGAAATATGTGCATTTGTTGTTGCAAGATTGTTGGATCTGCAAGTAGGGGAACCTTTCACCAACTCCTTCTAGGACCTTTCCACTCTCTCTTCACGCATTCCAACCACTACTCTAGATCTTTGTCTTTCGGTTACCATGAGCACCCATCTTAGCCCACATCTAGCCTTCTTGAAGTGTTGGGCTTGGCTAAGGATGTTGATCACCTTCCCTACACTTCCCACAACTTTCATACAACCTTCCAACACTTCATCTCACCATTCTCACCTTCCAAACCCTCTCAACCAACTTCCTGTATCATTTCAGGTCATCCTGTAGCAGTACATGAATCCTATAGCAACATCCTGTAGCACACCTATAGAAGCATGTTTTGGCCCTGTTTTTACCTACAGTGGTAGCCTAGCTTAGTTTAGGAGTAGTTTGACTATGACCGTAAGTTCCACCTCTACCAATCCCTTCACTCCTTTTCATTTCGTACAAGATCATATAGCATTAGCTCTTTCATTTTTTTAATTTAGCAATTAAAACCTTTTTTACTCTACAAGTGTGAATTAGATAGTCAATGCATGCATTCTTGAACTATGAAATGGTCAAATAATCTTCTACTTTCAGGCAACCCTAATAGTTAGATGATTGAGTGTAAGCTAGCATAGGTTCCTTTCTACAAATTAGCATAAGTTTTGTGTCCTTTCATAAAATTTACAAGTTGAAAACATTCATTTTTGAGTTGAAAAGTATTTACTTTCCTTACACTAGGACTAGCCTTGACATTCTTCTTTCTGTAGTTTAGTATAGGAATGGTTTGGAGCCCTAATAATCAAGTGACATAATTGAGTGTGGCATGAGTAGAATGATGCATCTACTATGTATATGTCACTATCACCTCTAAGTTTTTATGAAACCCTGGGTCGATAAAGTAAAGATTGAAGAGCCTATGGAAGTTACAACACTCTTGGTGTAATACTAGGGCTCACCAAGGTGTCTTAAGGTGATGGTGACAAAACCATATGATGTTTGTAGTCATTCTTCATGATTTTTTGAGATGATTCCACTGGTGTAGACATAATCTATATTTTAGTAACATATTTGAGAGCTTATGGCAGAATCCCACATGTGTTATTAATGCTTGGCACAAAGTTTGAGACAATGATCCACTTTTAAGAATTTGTTTTTGTTTAGAGTCAAAAATTTTAGAATGACAAGATGGACCTACTAGTGATATGATTGTTATGTCTTTAGAATCTAATGAAACCAATGTAAGTCTCATTTATTATTGATTTTCCCCTTTCAAGATTTCTAATAGGAAGAACATGTATGAGAACATGTATCTACAGATATGCTTGGGTCTGAGCAACATATTCAAAGAGGAATTATGACCTTTATGTGACAGAGTTCAACCTCTTTACAAAGGGAACAATTGTTCCACTTTATCTGAGAGTTCAACCCCTTTGTTTTGGGAAAAGGGAGAACCGTTTATACCACTTTTGTGTGAGAATTCATTCCATTTTTATTGTCGAAGGAGAACATCTCTTCGTAGGAGAGAAAATTCCACATGAGTGAGAGTTCAGTCCTTATATTGGCAAAGAAGATCCTTATTGAAGATTAGCTAATGAAGTGGTTACACATTTGATGGGAGCCCAAAGACATAACCCACACTAGGTGAACTTTGTTATTAAGTTCTGGTGCATTTGTCCATATTTTCATTTCTTCATGTGTGTTGCACTTGTGGTTATTTCATGATATTTGCGAAATTCATTTTAAATTCATCGAAGTAAAGATCCTAAATCAAATGGTCACGCCACTTGGGATTCCCCCTTGTTACAGGTTTATTTGGGCACATCACTCCTGATGATCAGATCAGTACAATTAAGGCTAATAAAACCCTAATTTAGTTGTTACATGCCCTAGACAAGTCATCAAATTGAATGCTTCCATCCATGAAAGTTTCCTAGCTTGAAACATTGTTGAAATTCCTCCTTGGGACACCAGCGCAGCCTCAGTCAGGGGTAACTACGCTGCAGAGCAAGTAGGCCAATTCAGGCCTGCATTGCAGTTCACTTAGGCCCACTTTGACCCATGTTGGGTGAGAATGAGAGAAATTGGCATTGGATTCTGGTAATATTCCTTGATTCTAGAGAATTCTAGAAGGATGCACAGCTCTTATCTCATCCTATGAGGTCGACTTTGGATAGGCTATCGATCAATTACCCTTCTATCCTCTCATACCTTTCTCCATGGAAACTAACTCCAATTTTGGAAAACCATTCAATGGCCAATTTATGACATAACCACCTACATTTCCCTATAAATTGACCATTCATCATGGTGATCAGGACGCTGGAATTTGAAGATTATAGAGAAATATTGTTGGTTTGAGATTTGAGTTCATGTCAAGTAATTCAATTTGATGACTTGTCAAGGGCATGTAACAACTGAATTAGGGTTTGATGAGCCCTTATTGTACTAATCTAATCGTTAGGAGTGATGTGCCCAAATAGACCTGTAACACCCCTCATGACATGTATAAATATAGGGGAGAAGGGACAGATGAGGAACACAATAATGCCACACTAAATACAAATAACTATAGATTAGACGACATAATGAAGTTATAGTGCCAAAGTTTGTGTAACAAAGGGGGGTCATACTAAAATTGAGATGAATGGAGAATCAAGTTTATCTCTTGGCAGTGTCGTCGCTCTTCTAACTAGGATTGTTGGAAGGTTGAGAGCTATAGTGTGTGCAAGACCCATGCCAAGTGAGCGAGATGGGTGGAAAAAACTTGAGGTGAAAAATTTTGGTGTTCAAATATTGGTGTTTTGGTGTGGGTTTCATGACTAAATGGAGGCTTGTTCCAAGATGTTGTAACTTGGATAAATTATAGATTTTATATATGATTTTGGGGATAGGATGTGGCCACTCCTCATGCATGTTGTGTACTCTTATTATTGAATGTTGACATTGGCAATAAAAATGTTATGAGATTAATGTTGTAATTAAAATATGAATGCACATGAATATGAATGCTAATGTGGAGGACAAAGGTACACTTTGGTTTTGTATTAAGTTTGAGTATTTTCCATATATCTTGTCTAAGACATTTTTTTAAACATGTTGATTTTTGAGGTATATTATGCATGAAATATTTCCAAGGTAGTTAGGCCATTGGTGAGAAGTTGATGTTGCACCGCTAGATATCATTGGGAACCTAAAACTATACGAAGTATTTAGGGGCATGATAGGTGGTATTAGAAAATATCACCACTAAGGTGGTATCATAGCATATAGCCACAAAGGTGGTATCAAAGTGCATATCAAATTGAGATTAACTTTAATATGGTTTCAAAGTTGAAGTGAAGTAGATTTGATTTCATTCTCTTTACCACTTTTGAGACAGGTGGTATATCAAGGTATATAATAGTCCAGTGGAATTGGCGTTGAGATGGAAGACTCTAGGATAAGTGGTAGCCGAGAAGAATGGATGGTCCAGAATATGGATGCTATGTAGGCTCATGGGAATGATTTTGATGATATAAGGAGGGACATAGGAACTATCAGGGAATATTTCCTTCTTTGCATTAGTCAGATTGAGGGGATTTCATACACGATGGAGAAAGCCCAAGATGATGCATAAGAGGTCATTTTAACCACTTAGAGGATGAACTAGATTCTCTTGTAGCTTTGACCCAAGAGTAAGAAGACACAATTGTAATACGTATGAAGGAAATAGGACAAGGATCATCTAATTATTTAGTAAGAGTGAAGATCATGGAACTAGAGTCATATGTTGGCACTATAAGTGTGAAGATGCTTGGAAATTTCTGTTGCAGTGTGAAGAAGTACTTGGATCTTATAGGTGAGCACTGAAATGAGGCTGAGGTGAATAATGTTTCCATGTATCTAACAAGGAAATCAAAGTTGTGGTGGATAACCAAAGAAAAGGGTTTAACATCTATTTGTATCATGGAGAGGATATCTACATGCGTGGAGCTAAAGTAAATTTTGCATGTGTAGTTTGGTCTCAAGAATCAAACATGAATTGGTAGAAATCATCTTATGGCATAATAGCA
This sequence comes from Pinus taeda, assembly GCA_000404065.3. Lineage (NCBI taxonomy): Eukaryota > Viridiplantae > Streptophyta > Pinopsida > Pinales > Pinaceae > Pinus > Pinus taeda. The sequence continues at coordinate 105,486 of APFE030007124.1, read as the reverse complement.
TACAAAAAGGATTCATGCATAAACAAGGGAGTTCTCAGGCCTTATGTTAGATATTAGAGAGATGTCAAATGGATATTAGTTGTACCATTTCACCAATGGATTGCAACCATGGTCAAAGACTAAGTTGAGAAAATAGAATGTCTAAACTTCTGTAGAGGATATCACTATAACATATAAATTTTTTGATTTTAAATAATAATGAGAGCATGGAAGTAAAGAAGGAGGAGTTTTTGGTGATAAGAGAAAGATGAAGAATGACCAAGTGAAAATGTCTTCTAGGAGGATGAAGTGAAGCAAACATGTACTACAAAGAAGAAGTATCCCTTTCAAGTTTGATATTTCCAAAGGATAATTTCACGAATATTTATATGTTGAAGAAGAAGCTGGATCCTATAAAGAAAGAGGATGTTCCAAAAGTGGAATACCACATGTTTTGGGAGAAAGTTCTATGGAGAAGGCTACAACAAAACACGATCAGGAGAGGATTCAAATTTACTTTGTGAGTATGGATGTTAATGATGTTCAAATGGTGGTTATGGTTCATAGTGGAGTTATGCATAACTTTATCACGAAGGATGTGGAAAGAGAGATTGGATTGAAATTCATGTAGGTTTTAACCATGTACAGAAATTACATACAAACGAATTCTAAAAACATAAAATAAACAATGATGAGAATATAAAAGAAATACATTGATATTTTCTTCTAGATCCCAAAATCATGACTATGTTATTGGTTTTTCATTATTTTCATTTCAATGTTACAATACATATATATACATGCCGAAGCATTCATATACCCCAATCCATTAACTCTGGATTAGAACATAATCGCAGTTCCTTTGACTCGATCTACAAAATACCATGGGTATAAAATCGTCATGGCCAAAACCATGTGTGAAACCCATGAACAAAACCACATGTAGGTTTTACCACTTAATATAATGTCTAAAAAAAATATCAGGGCTTTTCTCTAGACCTCGTACAGGTGGTATCGACCCTCTGAAACCCCCTGTTGCACACAGTGCAATGAATAAGGGGGTATTTCTCCCCCTTGTGCATGTGACTAATCATGGAAAGAATATAACACACACACAAAAAATTCTCCCACTTGTTGTTTTATTTTCCACAAAATGGGCCACATGAGAGCTTAGTCACTGGTCCAACCCTACAATGCCCATTTTTGCTCTACACCAAGAAAAATTCTTAGTGCTCACAGCCTTCGTCAATGCATCTGTAGCATTCTTAAAAGTGTCCACCTTTACTAGAAACACCATATTTTCCTCAACCATGTCCCTCACGAACTGATACTAACTATCAATGTGATTTGTCTTTGAATGATATGCATGGTTCTTCTCCAAGAAAATTGCACTTTGGCTATTGTAGTCTATCCTTATAGATTGTTGTATTAACCCCATACTTGAACACAATCTATTATATGGAATTTATACCTACGGATAAGTACATATTCCCTAAGTGGGTAGTTACACTTAGAACAACGAAAGGAAAGTGGTTTAACCTTTTCCTACAATAGATAGATGAGATGAAGGAACCTACTTGTGATCTTTCACCTCCTTTGATCTCCTTTGAATTGCTTTCATCACTATTGCTCGAACTAAATTCGCTCAATTGGTACCTACCAACATAAATAGAAGACGACAACAATCAAATCATATGATCTATCTACTATAAAAAAATTGAATCGAAAACATTTGAACATATATTAATCATATATATGGACAAGAATATGGGAAAACAAACAAACAACTTTATTGATTAATAGAAGGAGTTACACCCAATGTGGTTCAATCCCGTGTCACTCATCCAACTCAGTCCAAACCCTCATCACAGCAATAGCATATCAATCTAGCATTATAACATTACTTAACAATGATTTCAAGTCTCAAACTAGTAGTATTTCACTACAATATACAAATTCCAACCCCCTGATCACTATGATGAGTGGTCAATATATAGGGAAATGCAAGTGGTTTTGTCATAAATTAGACATTTAATGGTTTTCCAAAATTGGAGTTAGTTTCCATGGAGAAAGGGATGAGAGGATAGAGGGGTAATTGATCCATAGCCTATCCAAAAATGAGCTCATAGGATGAGATAAGAGTTGGGCATCCTTCTAGAATGCTCTAGAATCAAGGAATATTCCTAGAATCCTATGCCAATTTTTCTCATTCTCACTCAGCATAGGTATAAGTGGGCCTAAGTGCACTACAATGTAGGTATAAATGGGCCTACCTACGCTGCAACGTAGTTTCCCATAACAAAGGCTACGTTGGTGTCCCAAGGAGGAATTTCAAGAGGGTTTCAAGCTAGGAAACTTTCATGGATGAAAGCATTCAATTTGATGACTTGTCTAGGGAATGTAGCAATTGAATTAGGGTTTGAAGAGCCCTAATTGTAATGATGTGATCGTTGGGAGTGATGTGCCCAAATAGACCTGTAAGAGTTTCCCCCTAAAGCATGAAGTCGAAAATGATAATGTCGAGTGATATGCTTTATGATGTGATGAGGAGGATCTGAAGCGGATGGTGACCTGCATCAATTACAATACATAATATCATGATATATTTGAATTTTTCATGAATTGTTGAGGGAAGGCATACCTATGTGCAACATATAAACTTTTCATTACATGTACATAAATTAGATAGTCGTCTACAGATATAGACCCATGATAGCATGAACATTTGTGTAAAGCCATCATACATATTATTTAGTACTCTCCTGAAATCGCAGCCCATATGGATGAAACAAGGAATCAGTTTGGTTGCAGAGGGAGAGTAATAAATCATCCATACGATGGATTTACACAAAAACATACCTTCTACAATAACATTAGCATGAAGTATTTGAATGCCCTTCTCTCCAATATTTCCAAGCCTTTGATTCCATAGCATGGTCTTTTCTCTAGATAACAGTAGATTTTCTATTCCACTTTTAGGAACCACAGAACTATTGCACCCATCAATAACAGTACTACCTAGAAGATTGTACAGAGTTCCAATCAAAACTCCCTACATCAATATCAGTGCTTTCCAATCCATCTTGCGAGTATCCTTCTTGAACATTGTTTTCACACCTACATCATCCATCTTTCTTACATAAATCAGATTTTTGTCGAATGCATGAATGTGTAGAACACCCAAAAGTGTTCTAATCCTTCCATCTTGCATCTTCAGCTTGATGTTTCTGCATCTCATGATTCTAGCATTCATGTCATCCCCTAAGAAGACATCACCACCATCATATTTCTTATACTCGCAGAACCACTCCCAATGGGGAGTGAAGTGAAAGGATGCACCTTAGTCAATCAACCACGCCTCATGATCTACATGTGTACTTGAAGAAGAAGCCAAGTACAAATCCCCTTCTTCATCAGAGATGGTTTTGACCTATGAAGAAGGACAATCATCAAATCCCTTTCCTTTCTCAAGAGCTTTAGATCTATAGTCATTTTTTAAGTTCCTTTCCTTTCTGCATTTCTAGCATACCTTTACAGTTTTTCCTGGAGATTTAGATCTTGCTCTAGATTTAGATCTCCCACTGAAGAACTTTTTTCTTTTTTTTTTATGTTATGGGACCATCCTCGTATAGAAAATGCATCTCCATTCTAGCCCTCCATATTTTTTTGTCTCATCTTTGACAACAAGGATGAGACTATTTCATCAAACTTCAAGGTAGTTTTATTGCTACTTAAAGCAACAACTAGAATATCCCACAAATCTGGTAGAGAAAACAACAAGTTGATGCACTTATCTTCATTTGACATTTCAATGTCAATACATAAAAACTGGCTTACAATAGTATTAAATGCGCTCAAATGGTCTGTCACTGATTTTTCATCCTTCATCCTCAAGCTATACAACTTTTTCCTTATGAACAATTTCTTCACCAGAGACTTAGATTGGTACAAAGTCTCTAACGTGTCCCACAAATCCTTCACCATAGCTTCCCCTGATACATTCAACAATATTGAATTTGAGATACACAACAATATTGTGGTCTTTGCTTTCTGATCCAATATCATCCAGTCTTCAGCTGACATTTCCATTGGTTTATTACATGGATCTAACATGATCCATTGATATTTATCCACCAGCAGATCCTCCATATTGAGTCTCCATAACTCAAAATTTAGACCATTAAATTTCTCGATCTCTATATTTCCACTACTCACCATCTTCTTTCACCACAAGAATCAATCTCATAGATTTCCTACTGAAAAGGGTCTACCATAGGCCCAAGAAAAACCCCTCATAGGCAAAGGCATCCCCTTGAAGCTGAAACAACTATGATACCAAATGTAGGTTTTAACCGTGTACAGAAATTACCTATAGACGAATTCTAAAAATAGAAAATAAACAATGACGAGACTATAAAATAAATAAACAGAGATTTTCCCCGAGATCCCAAAATTAGGACTACCAGATTGATTTTTCATTACTTTCCTTTCAATATTACAATACATATATATACATTTCGAACCATTCATAAAACCCCATCCATTAACCCTAGATTAGAACATAACCATAGTTCCCTTGACCAAATCTACAAAATACCATGGGTAGAAAGCCATCATGCCCAAAACCATGTGTGAAACCCATGCACAAAACCATAGGTAGGTTCGCCCACCTAATATAGGGTCCAAAAAAAAATTATTAGGGTGCTACCCCAGACCCTATATAGGAGGGATACCACCCCCTTGAAACACCCCTGTCACCCCCTACTATGCCAAGCACAACAAAAAGGGGTGAAATTTTCCCCCACGCACATGTGATTAGTCGTGGAAAGAACATAACACACACTCAAAAATTCAACCCCACTCAAACATCCTTCAAGTCCTTTAATTTGGTAGATATGCATGTGACTAGAACGATTCAAGGTGTTCCCCTTCATATCTAAGATTGGAATGGAAAGGTAATTTAAAGATTTTTCATCTAGATGAATATGAGTTTGTGTTGGGATAGGAGATTTTGATTGTAGAGAGAGAAATGATAGTATGAGAATATGATCTTATTGTAGTGAAGAATGTAAACACAACTACAAGTTAAACTATAAGGATGACATCTATTCAAATGTATGACATGGTATATCAAGAACTAGGAAAATTTCTTCATGAGAATATGGATGTAATGGCCACTATTCTCTTCCAACATGCACAAATTATGATAGAATTGACTGATAGGATTGAGACATTAGATTCAAGAGTAGATCATTTGGAGGAGGATGGATTGATGCTTGATGTTTCTAATGAGGAAATGAGGGTGGAACCTGTCATCCAAGAGTGTGGCTAAGAATTTATGCCTTGGTATAAACAGGAAAAGGAGGAGATTAGTTCATCCATGTGAGACCTAGGAGGAGGATGACCTTCTAACCCAGAGTTGAAGCATCTTATTAAAGAAAGAGGTATAAGGAAACATAATTTCACACCCAACATTTTTTAGTCATCTTAAAAACCATTATGGAGGTGTATTCTAGCAAGACATATGGGTATTGGAGATGGAGGTGGTGGTCACCATGAATATTACACCTCACCTTCACACTGAGCCATGAGGAGTATCATCTCATTGTTGTAGTTAGATGGAAATTCATATGTTTGGTTCATTCTAGGTACCACATGCAGAGAAGATGATGATGGAGTTAACTTGATTATTTGAGGTTTTGAGATATTACATTTGTGTGGGTGACATGCATTATTGTGGAGATTGGTGCAATGATCATATAATATGGTTGATTCATCATGATCCATAGGGGGGGTCCAAAACATGGAAGACATTTAGGAATGATTTCAATAAATGCATTCACATAATGATAATGAGTGACAATTCATGATGCAAGACTTTAGTTTTTGATTTGGGGATTTATAGATTGGGGTATTTCCTAGGAAACCAATTGTTTTGAGTGGGGGAGGGTGGCAAGCCCTTAAGGTGAGTGTGCACATAACCAAAGAAGTGTGGGCAAAAATACATCACCATTAGAAGAAATGTAACATTACTTGTGAAATTTATAGGAAATTTAGGTTTTTTGTGTTGTCTTGGTGTCTTGAGGGCATGAGATGACCTGGATTATTAGGTATGGTATTTGGCATGCACAGCCAACTGAGATGAGATGATAATATGACTTTGTGTTTTGATGCATGATAAGGCATGCTAACAACTCAGATGAGATGAGGTGGACATGGCATGTGGGTTTGTATGACCTAATGGGTGAGATGAGTGTCATGGTCATGGGTGTGGATTCCCAACTAGTGGAACAAGTCAATGTTTGAAACTATCATATGGGATGAGTCATGCCAAAAAAAGTAATAAAATTCATGCCATTAGATGGGTCATATTGGAATTAAATGAGATGATTCATTTCATGAGTCAATTCAACCTCGGACAAAGTGAGACGAGTCATGCCATGGCATGGTCAATGTGGGTGAAGAGTTTCCATGGTTCAAGAAACATCATGGTTCACACCCCTTGATATTCCCCCTTGCATATCATATATATGCAAAGGAGGATATATGGATGAGAAATACAACACCATCAAATTGAATATAGATAATTGTAGATCAAATGATGAAATAAAGTCGCAGAGCTAAAACTCACAAAGAAAAGTTGAGCCGTACTACAATTGAGATGAAGGGAGAAGTGAGGGTATAACTTGGGAGAATGGCCACTTTTCCAACCAATATGGTTGGAAGGAATATTGAAGGGTCTAGCTTTGGAATGTCAAAGAGTTGCAAAGTGCATAAGACCTATGCCAAGTGAGTGAGATGAGTGGTCGTGACCCAAGGTGATGAATTTGGATGTTTTAAATTTGATTTTTTGGTGTTAGTCGACTGATGATGGCCCTCATTAATAGGAAACAATTTTATAGCCTTATGGGTCTTAGCTTTAATATCTTAACCCAAGGTTCATGAAAACTTAAGAGGTTTCATGCATTGTATAGCATTTTACATTTTTTTTTCTCTCCTTTAATGTACATTATTCTATGAAATATTGACTACTTGGTTAGGTGAACAAAGTGGAATTGTCAATCAATTGTTAATTTATCAAGTTTATCCTAGAAAGAGATGAAGATTAAAATATCTAAGTGAAAAAATCAAAGTTGCAAGAAATCAAGGAGAACAAAACTACAAAAATGAAAGTGTTAGAAAGTAAAGTTACAAGAAATCATACTACATTATTGGAATAAAGATTTTTTCTATATTGTAAAGAAAACCATGCTACACTCATGTTGTAGAATAAAGCAAATAAATCCACTTAGGAAACTGAAATAATACAATCTTATAGGAAACCTTATAGGTGTAACAACATCCTTCTCAATGCCATCCTCATTCACTTAATCTGCATATTGACTAACAAACAAGAATATTCGACATATAACCAAGATGAAATCCTAAAGAGCTAAGAAAATAGAAAGTTATTGGTTTGTTTTATAAGAAACCTTATATTTTTATAGGAAGTCTTGTAATTCTATAAGAAACCCCATGTATGATATAAATGTAGCAATAATTTAAGGAAAGGTGAAATCAAATATGTAAGACTAACAATAGCTTATGGAAGCCAAGATGAATACCTAGCAAATCAGAAATGCTATCTATAGGTATCCACAAGAACATGAAATTGAGTACATATCACTTAACAACAAATAAAAATTGTGCTAGATTCAACAAACATGTGGAAATAAGGTAAAAAAGGTAAAACAAGGGTTATAGAGTGCATGTAGTTGGGTCCTCCCCAAGGTGCTCATGCACCTCAAGAAAAATCAACCTAAAACACATGCAAAGATGTTTGTTATCTCATTAGTAGAAAATTTTTATTATAGAGAATGAAAATATAGAAAATGGAAACTCTGCAAAGTAACAATATCCTTTCCTTTACACCGTAGTAGTCTTTAATAGGTCAAGTACCCTCCACCCCTCCATTTTATACAAAATGTGATGGAATAGCCTCAAAAATAGGAGAGTTGTGTTTCCATCCAAAAATCCATGAAATTATGCTTAAAAGTATGGGAAATGTTGGAATCAAACTAAGACCAAGGTACTGTAAGTTGATGCTTGAACACTTACTACAAACTGATTTTATAACCACAACCATAATTTCACAAATAACACAATTCCATTTATGTGAATTATTTTTTCCAAAGTCGAAAATAGAAAGAAACCATTGGATTACCAACATGTTGATGGTGTTGGATCTCACTAATTTATAGGGGATTTCCTTAATATGAAGTCCCAATAACACCTCACACCATTTAGTATAGGAGTCCGATCCATAATATGGCTCGATCACCATTTACTTAAAGATTTGCTTGGCTTGATCCATCAGAATAAAAGAGTAGCGCACATGTACTTTTGAATGAGAAAGCAATTGTGCCTTGTGAAATATTGAATTGAAAATGTATCAAGGTTCTTTCACTACATGGAAACAAAAGCGAGTGTCTAAAAGACAAGTAATATTATTATTCTAGTAAAGGAACACACACATAAATGAGGAAGAATGGTTATTCATAAATCAAAATAGTTCACATAGATGCAATGATCATTATAACCATCATAACACACTTTTAATAAGATAAGCACCAAATCCACTGAAATAGTTCAATTTCTATAATGCATAAGAACACCAACATAAACTTCAAACGTTTGAAGAATACTCTTAAAACATCCATGACCTATGCATGAAAATGTGTTGGCCCAATAGGCTTTGAGTATTAAGGAAAATTTCCAAGATACATTAATACAATGAACCCCTCTAGCTCCAATATCAGAGTGTTAGAGATACCACTTGCTCTCCAAAATAACTATCTCTATCTCTCTAATGCCTTCTAGGAGAAGCTAAGTTGAAAAGTCCTTCTCTTTGAGTAATGATGCCTCCTTTATAACTAGAGGCATGAAACTTAAGATCCCCATGACTGTTGAAATTCCCATATCACTTTTGAAATTCTAATGGCCTTTAGACTTCTAAATAACCTTTGGAGTTCCAAATTACTTTTGAACTTCAACATGAATTTTGGACTTCTTTGTGTATTTTGGACTTTTATATGTGACCTTTAGACTTCTTCATGTATCTCTTTTGTCCATATATGACTCTTGGACTTCCCCATATTCTTATTTACAAATTACATCATTATTTACCCATCGTCATGTGGCGACAACATGACAAGCCACTAAAATTGATGACTTGGATCCGTAGTGACTTGTGACATGGAATTTCTTGAGATGTTATAAGGCTACCACCTATGTCTTCAATACTTGATCTAAATTTCTAGTTGCTGTAATTTCCCTCTACCCTCTAAAGGTTTTTGAGATCATATGGAATCTTTATGGATCATTTTGATCATCTGAATCTAATGTTCTTTCACTTGTCGCAATCATGTGTTGTTTTGTCAAATATCCTCATGCATCCTTTCCATGTTCTTATAATAACACATACAAGTAAGATCACTCATGGAAATAAAACATCAACCTAAAAATATCATATTCTATCATGTTTCATTTAAAATTTCTAACTGTGAATCAAGTGTGCTCAGAAAGGGAAGAGTCATTTTATGAGCATGGGGCAAACTAACAAGGGACAAGGGTTTGTGTGTTGGCCAGTGAGGACATGTTTTTTCTTTGCTAGGAAGAGGAGGTTTGATGGAGGGTGTAAGGCACAACCACAAGAGGTAAAGGAGCTCACTCATCGTTATTGATGCATTGTGCACTCAACTAGGAAGGTCTTGGCACAAGGAGGGCACAGGGCACACTATGTTTTTAAACTGACCATGAAACATACATGTGACATGGAGGCGAGAGGTGACATGGAGGTGGGGGGTGATGTGGAGAAATGTTGTGGAGGTGAGTGGGAAAAATTGTCCAAGTGGTAGGCAATGGGTGGGGTTGGAGTGATAGTGAGGTTAAAGGTTGGCAAGAGTGTTGATGGGAATGGAACGGTAAGCAGGAGTGGGATTGGTGGAGGAGGATGCATGGAAGAATAAAATTGGAGGAGGAGCAGGGACGTGGAGGGTGAAGGTTGGCAAGAAGGTGGGTTGCGACCCAAGTTGAAAACTGCTTTTGGAGGGGTTGGAAGTTTGTATATGGTATGAGTGGGTGGGATCTGAAATCACAAGTAGGGGACATGTAGCGGTGAGGAAAACCGCTTTTCAGACCCCCACCCCGTCGTTAAATAGAATCATAGCGGGGTGTTCTAAAAAGACACTGGAGTCATTCGATGAAAAAGTTGACATGATCAAGACCGTGAACATGTGTTGTTTAACGACATATGAAAAATCTCCATTTGTCATTTTCAACTCTACACTGAAATCAAAGCTATAGTACCAAGGCCTTATTATAATTTATTTAATAAATTTTAAATGATGTGACTAATTTAATCTAAACATATTTTATTATCCTCTAATGCTTCATTTTGACTTACAAGCATATTTTTTTAATTTTTCTTAAGGTTTTGAGCCTTTTTTGGAAATAATTTACAACATGGAATATTATTTACAACATTTCAAACATAATAATGATCAGGTATAATCAAATGATCTTATAAAAATTATAGGACACTAACATAGGCTCCATCTGGGGATGCCACTCTCCTTATGAGGTTTCAGGAACATCATAGACTAGTAGCATGATCCATTGGGTTGATCCCAAAACCTTCAACCCATTCTGCCATAAAATCTTTGCTACTGAAAAACTCTCAAATTGAAATCAAAACCATTCTACAAAATAAAAATTGTGTTTCTCTCTGAAACTAAAAAAGGAAAGAATACTTGAAAAAATTCTTAGGGGACTGATCTTATTTTCACACTACTACCTACTCTATACTGTTGAAAATCATGTTGAATAAAATAATACAAAAATGCCAATGAAACTAGTCTAGTAATTGTTGAAACAAATGGACTTATTTATTGTTTGTTAGCACAATCAAAGGGACATCTTGACTTTTTGTCCATAAAATCAAAGTTGTAGAGTGCAATGGCAACTCCTGTTGGATCTAGTCATGAAAAAATGATCGAACACTTGAGCTGAAAAGAACATCCATGTAGTTTGTTATAGGATCAGTAAAGGCATGATTAATTAGTTTACCTTGGAGGCCTTCATTGATTGATTGAGTGATGAAAAGGAAAATTGTGGTAAGGCAATTTCCCTTTCATTTCATAATATCCTTATGTGAACCTGTGGGTTATGGCCCACCTATACAAATCGAAAGCATGTACATTAGTGGATTTTAACAAAAACTCGACCAATCACCAAACTGTGGAATAACACAAAACTACCAATGAACGTTGGTCCCACTCTGAACGCTTTAGACTGGATCTCAAATAAAATTAACCAGTGTTGATAAACCCATCGGGTCTAAAAATTCCATTAACCTTCGCACATGTTCGCGTGCAATTACCGTCCGATCAATCACGCAACAAACGATCCAGATCGCCAGATCTCAAAAAGGTTTTAAGCCCATTGAATAAATGCTCATCACATCCAATTTCCAAATTATTGCTTTTCCATGTTTCGACACAATATATGTGTGATCCTAGGCTCAATGGATAGCTTGATCACCTTCGAACTTCAACTGAATTAAGTTATGGTTAATAACTTCATCAGGTCCGTTTTTCAAATCTCGCTTACAGTTTTGAGGCCACGCGAGAAACCGCTTCCCACCTACAAAAACCACTCTTCTGCTGATTAATGCCCATGTTTCTATGCCACATGATGATCGTAGATCTTCTACCATCGATGGTCGTGATGGTTCCTCCACCATTCCTCCTCTGCCACTAATATCTGTCGATCTAAACAATCTGACGGTTTCCATTCTTATTTGTTCCTCTATTGACTTATCGGTGGAATTATGTTAAACATGTTTATCTCTGCCATCTTCTAGTTAAGCACTCTCATCACTCATATTAACATTGGATCACCATTGATCCTTACAGAGATCGATGGTCGATCAATAACCTACAATATGGATTTTAACTCATACATCTAATTGTAGATAAAACAGTACATAGACACCCAGAAATTCACATAACACACACATTTTTATTATAAAAAATTAGGTTACAATCTAAGGCATTTCAACCTTAGTCACAATTTCTTCCTCGACTACATTGTACCCAATCACTATCTACCTTTTCTTTATCTATCTCTCTCTATATCACTCTCTGTTTCTCTGTCAAATAACATAGACTCTTTAAAGAGAAAATTACAAAGTTGTGGATCATCTAAGATCCATGATGTCCTCCCACAATTGCTCAATCAAATCCCCTAAATCTCTCTACACACATACATGGTAGATAATTACATTAAATTAAGTCTTCTAGAGACTTGTCAATTCCATCGAATTAGCTCTGTTTTAACAGAATTTTCCCCAATTGTCCATGTTTCCTCTTTCATAGCTTTGGATTCCATTTTTTATGAAGGGTGCTCGAATGCTCCTACATCATTGAGCATGGAATATTTCATCAATTGTATTCTCAAGGTTAAACCTTGATTCCAATAGTTTAGTTTCAGCCTATGTTTAAAACAAAATTCTCATCAATCTACAAATCAAAAGGCAATAGAATCTCATCTTTTTTTGGAGAAGGAAGATTTTCTAAGAAGTATTTAGGATCTTGGAAACTATATGACTGAATCTGGAAATCCAAAAGTTCAATACCCTTCTTAAATCTTTCAACAATTAACTCAAGAAAACAAATTTTACCTTCAAGAGAAATATTCCTTGTTTTTAAGCAATGAAACACAGTCGTTGAAAAAACTTCATCAATTTGAAAATCTGTTAACGTATCCTTGAATTCTTTTCAAACTTCACCATATCTAGGGTTTACCACATACCCTGTCATGTTGTTTAGCAATAAATTTTATCAATATACAGTGGATTCGTCATGAGTTTCCTACAAATCTGGATTCTTTAGCAGTGGAGTCAACCTAAAAACTTAGAATCTCTAGATGCTTGAACATGGAGTCACCAAGTGAATGATATAACCTTCTTGTGTCTGATCATTGTCCACCATCAGTAATCAAATCTAAAACTCGATATGCTTTTCTTAGGAATATGAAATGCTCAGGTCCCCAGTATGGTCACTAGAATTTTAGCACTTAGTAACTTTCTAAGGTTGCTAAGGAAAATCACCAAGTAACCACAAACCAACTTTGGAAGTTGTGATCTAGCCCTGTTAGCTTCAGAAATGGCTCTCTCTATATAAGATTTAACTTTGTTTGATTGAATATTACACTACTTATGAATTTTGGGGTTTGATTTGTATTTGAATGGTTGGTTGATAACTATATTTTCATTGGGTTATGGACTCAATTACATAAAATACGGATTGACAACAGTTTTTAGAGATAGGTCTTACAGGGCATGGTAGCCAAACCGAATGGATTCTTTAAGGTCTGTGAAATGGAGAAGAAGAAATTATTTTAAGGTTCACTTCAAATATATATCATTGTTACTTGAATTCTATATTTAAAGATTAGAAGAAAACATAGAAATTATTCGTAGTCAGGCGCAGAGTGTAGATTTAAACAAATTTTGCCCTTTATTTATCTATTGAATCATTCAGATCTAGAAAAACAATATGTGTTTTAAACAAAGAAATATAAACACATAAGACAGATAGATGCACTTCACCAACAACTCGACAAGATAATCATGTGAAAGAGATTTTGTATTACTGGTAATCTACTGATGTTTCAGAAAAATATACAATAGTGTTCTTCATACAAAAACCAACATCTCTTACTTCAAATGATGAAGCATTATAAAAATTCTAAACTAAAATACCTTGCAAAAATATCAATATTTGTTACAAATATCTCAAACTCTATTACATAAATAGAACTGAAATATAGGACATTCAAAACTAATCAATCTACTTGGAACTATATTTATGGATTGTTGGTGACAAGGTAGAGAAATTTGAAGTTGATAGCAACTCTTATTTGATGAGGTGGCATCCAAGTCACTAACTGTATTTGAGGTTTTTCCTCCCAAAATTCTGAAAACTAGTGTCTGTTAATCCTTTTATATATACAAAACCACGATAGCTATTATAACACTGAGAGAGGTTTTTGTAAATTATGATGTTGGAAACAAACATTGCTTTCCGTTATTTAAAATTCATTCCCAGATACTCAAAAACCACATTTGAAAACAATGGCTAAAAACATAAAAATTCGGGAACATATGTGTGCAACACTTCATCCAAATCTCAAAAAACATAATGGATGTTAGAAAAATGAGATATTTTTTGTACATGAGGATTTTATCAAACCAAACCTCTTTTTGTTTTTGAAAATTCGTTCTCATATGTTTGTAAACCAAGTTTGAATTTACTGTGTTGTATAGGAAAAACATAATTTAACTGACCATGAAACAAACATGTGACATGGAGGTAGGAGGTGACATGGAGGTGAAGCATGATGTGATGAAATTGCATGGAGATGAGCTAGGAAAATTGTGCAAGTGGAAAGCAGTGGATGGTGCAGGAGTGACAGCGAGGTTAAATGTTCAGGAGTGTTGACGAGAATGGAATGGTAAGAGGGAGAGGGATCATTGGAGGAGTATGCGTGGCAAAATAGTAGTGGAGGGGGAGTAGGGACATGGAGGGTGAAGTTTGGGTGTAAGGCAGGTTGTGGCGGGAGTAGAAAACCACTTTTGGAGGGGGGGAGGTGGTATATGGTATGAGTGGGGGGTGGTTGAAATCACAAGGAGGTGACACATAGTGGCAAGGAAAACTGCTTTTCAGACCCCCCCTCCCCATTGTTGAATAGATTCATAGTGGGGTGGTCCGAAAAGACATTGAAGTAGTCCAATGAAAAAGGTGTTATGATTGGGTGCGTGAACATGTGTGTTGTTTAACGACATACAACAAATCTCCATTTTTCATTTTCAACTTTGCGCTAAAATCAAAGCTATATTACCAAGACCTTATTACAATTTATTTAATCACATTTAAATGATGTGATTAATTTAATGTAAACATACTTTATTATCCTCTAATGCTGCATTTTGACTTGCAAGAATATTTTTTTATTTTTTTTAAGGTCTTGACCTTTCTTGGAAATAATTTACAACATGGAATATTATTTACAACATTTCAAACATAATAATGATGAGCTATAATCAAATGATCCTATAAAAATTATAGGACACTAACAGAGTGCACCATGCACTTGGAAGGGAGATAGAGCTAGGCTTGGGTGCAAGGAGTAGTCTCAACAAACAAGGAGATCCCAACTAAGCCTTGAGAGTGCATAATGCACTCTCCCATGCCTAGTGGGAAAGCTTGTGAAAACTGAAATTTGTCTAAGTTTGGAAGGTAAGGCATGGGAAAACATAATGAGTTTGGAGTAAAAACGAGTGTGGCACATACCAACTCATCAATAAACATAGACATGACCCAATACAAAGAAGTATATATCAAAATTCTAGTTTACAAACAATCTCCAAGTATATCAGAAAAAGTATGCGCAATTGTGATGAAAGTGTCGTTTTATAACTAGAAAGTGTACTAAGACTGTGAAGTGCATTATGGATGTTCTTGATGTTGCGGTGACACTTACGAAAAAACAAGGACACTTGAAACATATAAAATAACATGAAACGACACTTAGTGACCAAAAGAAACACTTGATATGACAATAGGTATTCTAAGAAATTTGAATTTAGCAAAATTTTGGAGGGTGTTGTAGGAGCAACAACACAACCGCTGATGGATGAGATTAACCAATGTGAGACAAATCACAATTAATGTCAATAATTTTCAAGGTGCAAGATCACATTCTAACATGTACGAATGGATGTGCTAAAGTAAAGTCACCTGTGAAATCTATAAATCAAGAGACATTGAGGCATTCAATTGTTGTGAGTGAGGAAGTATGCCATTGATATATGCAAACTCCAAGGCACTAAGAAATACTTTGAGCTCGGTCCTAGATAAAGTGTCGAAGTCAATTGGATAAGATCTACTTGAAGGTGAACCTTAAGGAATCCCACATCAAACAACTCTAACATAGAAGAAAAAATATTTTGAAGAACCAATGGAACCAATATGAACTTATAGATTTTAGTGTAGATATTTCCCACCAAGAGACCTGGTTTTCAAACAAGATCCATGTCTAGTTGTGTCAGTTTCCTAGTTTTCACAACTAGGCTTATTTTTGTCTTTAATATTTTATCCATTTATTTATCCTACGATCCTATGCTACTTTGAGAAAGAAAATTCTCCCTCTAGTATAAGATTACTTCCAATGAAGCCATGTGCATAACAAGATAACAATTATACTCGTACTCGAGTTTGAAAGGTAGGATTCAATGTGTACTCAGTATGAGAAACAATTTGCTTCAAATGATTTGGAGTCAAGAATCAATGAGGAAGAGAGTGGTACTTTTCTTTGGTGGTAATTTGGAACCAAAATTCAATTAGTGCTCTTGGTGCCCTTTTGCATTTGGTCCACTTTGTATGTCCTCTTATACCATGGCATGAAAATATTTTTCTATGAGATGACTAGTATCTTGGGCACATGATGGATCTAATGATAGGCATGTAAAGAAATCCTTTATCTCAGGTTCTAATGGTTTCCCTCCATCTAGCTCAACTCATGATTCTTTGGTCTCCTTTTCCTATTGGTGAATTTCATAAGAGAAAGCTTCTCTATATGCTTGTGGCTCATGAAACTTCGTGAGAGGCAAAGATGGAAACACCAACTACTGCTAGAATTTGAGAGAGTTATTGAGTAACATTCTCCAAAAAATTCTTAAACATTCATGAAGGTAACCTTGTTGGTTTCTAATTCCTACTTAACATATGGATTAGTACGTGGAATTATTCTTACAACACCCAAATAGAAGCTTTTTAAAGAGATGAATAAAATATGCTAAAGGAAAATAACTTCAAATTGAGATTTGTCATGTAATTCGATGCCTTCATGTTACGAAGACTTATTGTCACTAGTTATTTTTCAATCAAGAGTTAGCTTCTTCATTTCCATGAGCCAAACTAAAAGAAAACACATTTGCATAAAAACACACTGAACCACATGACAAGGCTTTGGATAAACCACTAAAGTGGATGTGGTAGGCTAAGAACTTTTTCAATTATTTTGAAATGAGGGTGTCTTTGTGTCTTACAATTTCTCCTCCCCATTGTCACAAGTATTGGTAGTAATAAGAAAATAAATAAATTTCCAATGATTTAATATCTTTTTATAACATCCCTCATAATCACTCTAAAAATTTTAGTCAAAATATATGTATTATATTTCCAAGATTTAGTAATTGTCCCAAGATCGTAATATTTCTAGATGTTAGAAAAATATATGCAAGATTAAAGAGTAATCTAATCTTGTCTACTATCTGTGATGCTATTGCAAACTAAGAAGAAAATGACATATTTCTGAAGGAAAAATAAAGGTTGACAAACATACATATTGAAACTAAAATTTGTGTGAGACAACTCTAGACATAACAAGATTAAGGGAAAAAAATAAAACGGCCAAGTGAGAGTATGTCTCCTGCAGTTGTTGAAAGGAATGCAACCTGAATGTGGATCGAAGTTGACACTAGGATTTTGCATTAGGGTTCCATGGCGGGACACACAAGGGGGAGTGTCGCTCCCTCCTACAATCATGTAGTCACCGAAGGAGGCAAGGAAGCAGGAGGGAAGCATTTCAAGAAACCGTCAGGAAAGATTTCAGAAGCAAGAGGCAAGAAGATATTTGGAAGAAACGAATCCCAGGGTCAAGAAGGGAATCAACAGGAAACAAATAAAGAAAAGGAGAAGGAAGGCAGCAATGGAAAAACAACTTCCACAAGAACTACGAGAGTTTGCAAACTTAAATCGAGCATCATTCCCTAGGTTGTATTGAGTGATCTTGCGATTCAAGTGCACAGGGACCATATGAAAGAACATGGGATCATTTTCAAGTTCATGGGGTTATGGCCAATAGGGAGGGCTTTATACATTTGGATTAGGAGCCATTGGAATCCAAAAGGAGAAATACATTTACATCTGGGTTCTAAGGGCTTCTTCATGGTGGTGTTTGTGAGCCTAGAGGACAAAGATTGAGTGTTTGAAGGGGGACTTTACTTCTACACTGCGGTAGGACTCTAGATGTGGCCATGGACGATGAATTTTGGTCCAAAACATGAAACATTCACATTTGTACTAGTTTGGATCAGACTATATTCATTACCTCTGGACTACTGGCAACCAAAGTCCTTGGAAACCATAGGCAACAAGCTGGGGCATTTCTTGAAAATTTCAGAGGCAACTCTCAAAGGTAAATATACTTACTTCACAAAAATATGTGTGGAAATGGATATATCTAGAGCCCTTCCAAAAGCCATAATCTTAAAGATATATGATGAAGAATGGGTGCAAATGGTGGACTATGAGCACATGACATTCAGATGCTGCAAATGTCATGAACATGGCCATCTATTCAGAGATTGCCCTACAAACAACTTGGAAAGTAGTGGGGAAACCTTTGTAGACAATGATGATGAGGGTTTTACCAAGGTTGGGGGCAAAGGGAAAGGGGGTAAATGATCACACAAGAAAACAAGCGAAGACAAACAAACAAGACACAATAGTTCCAAGATCCTAGAGGAAGTGGAGGAGAGTGTGGAGACAGTCCAGGTCAAGAAGAATGTCCTTAAGGAGCAGAATATGGAAGCTGAAATGGAGGATATCCCAGTGAACAACTAGCAGATGGAGGAGCTACACAGCTTCATGGATATTAACAAGGACCATGAGATGACTCCAAGTGAGGCAAGTACGGAGGACCACGAACTGCAGGAGATTCTAGACAGGGAAAATCTAGATCTCGAGTAATTTCTAGAACAAGGAAAGAACAAAGGAGTGGAATCATTGCCAAAAGAAGATTATGATCGAGTCCAACAACTCTATCTATAGAGGGTACAATCGAAGGGAACTGGTGTCAAAAGAAATCACAAAATCCAAGAGAAGAGTGGAGTCAAAATGATGGAGAATCCACAGACACTATCTCCAAAAAACCTAGGGAGGAAAAGAGGAAGGAAAAGACAGAATGAACTGCTAAATGAATGTGGGAAACTACTAATTAACTCAGGTAAGATGAAAGATCTTACCAACTATTCTTTTGCCAACCTTTCTTAATGAAGCTTACAACCTGGAATATTAGAGGTTTAGGTAGTATAAGGAAATAGGGAAATCTCGGTAATAGAATAAAAGAAGAAAAACCAGACATGGTCTTTATTTAGGAGACAAAATGTTCAATGGAAAAAATAAGAGAAATTAATAAAAAATGGTTCATCAAGTATGATTATTTAGAATTTAAAGCTAATAACTCTACAGGTGGATTCTCACGCTATGGAATCCATAGAATCTAGGAATCCTAGATGTTGAAGCGTCCAGGAACTATCTTTCTATCGTTTGTAGACCCATAGGTGACCAGGAGACTTACATGATAACTAATGTATATGGCCCTCAACAGCAAGCAAATAAACTCAAGCTTCTTACCTCCTTAGAAGTTCTCAGAGCACATTATCCCAATATACCCCAGATACTTGTAGATGATTTCAATATGATAAGATCTCTCACGGAAAAAAAGGAGGCACTAGAAATCTTGGCAGAGACTCTGAACCTTCCAACATTTCCTCTTGAACATGGGACTAGTGGACACTGATATTATAAATGGAACCTTCATTTGGAAAAACAAAAGGGAAGGAGTTTCCCAAGTGGCGTTAAAACTGGATAGGTTTATTGTTTCTGAGGATCTCCTCCTTATAGGATCAGCAATCACAACATCCATTCTTCCATTTGGTGGCTCAGATCATTGGCCAGTTTAGCTAGAAGCTTCCTTTATGGGCACTCCGAGAAATATGCTTTTCAGGTTCGAAAATGCCTAGCTCTCTCATCCCAATTTCACCAGTAACATTGCCAAATGGTGGAAGGAGGATTTGAATATTCAGGGTACTAATATGTATATGCTCTAGCAGAGACTGAAACACATTAAATCCAAACTTAAGGATTGGAACGAAAAGGAATTTGGTGATATCATCAAGGCTAGAATGAGTACTAAGAAAAAACTCCAAGAAATCAATCAGAACAACATCACAGAGGGCTTCAATGAGGAAAGGCAAAAACTAACTAACTCTTTGCAGGAAGAATGGGAGGAGCGTTGCTTATAAGAGGAAACATTTTGGAGACAGAAATCCAGAATTCAATTGATAAAAGAGGGAGAAAGGAACACTAAGTTCTTCCACAAATCCACTATGGTCCATAGGGCACATAATAGAATCACAAAGCTAAAGGATTCTCAAGGTATTGAACTTGTCGCTCACAAGGACATGGAATCAATCCTAGTACAACACTTCTCTAGCATTGCAAAGGAGCCATTGGAAAACAGATCTAGGTTCATTGATAAGTTCACCCAGCACATTCCCAAGTTGGTCACCAGTGAGGACAACCACAATCTAAATAGGCCAGTCTCGGAAGAGGAGGTCAGTGAGGTGATAAAGGAAATGCAAAGTGGTAAAGCACTAGGCCCAGATGGTTTCAATGTTGATTTCTTCAAAGCCCGCTAGGGTATAGTCAAACAAGACATCCTTGAGGTTGTGGAAGACTCAAGACAACACAAAAATGTTTTGAAAGCACTAAATGCGACCTCTATAACTTTAATCCCCCAAAAGGAAAATGCTATGACCCCAGATGGGTTTAGGCCCATCGCCTTATGTAATGTGGTGTATAAAATCATCTCCAAAGTGATAGCCAACAGACTAAAGCCACTGCTACCTTCTCTCATCTCAAAAGAGAAAACAGGCTATGTGGAAGGAAGACATATTCTGAACAACATCATCTAAGCACATGAGGTGGTACACTCTCTCAAAAGAAACAAGCAAGCATGTATGATCATTCAATTGGACCTTACAAAAGCCTATGACAAACACAACTAGTCTTACATTAGAGCCATTCTAAAAGCCTATGGCTTTGACAAAAATTGGATAAGATGGGTTATGGCACTAGTCACCTCGACAAGTTTCTACATTCTGCTTAATGGAGCTCCCTCTAATACTTTTACTCCTTCCAGAGGGCTCAGACAAGGCGACCTACTCTCCCCCTTCCTCTTTGTCCTCATCATGGAAGGGCTTGGTAGGGAAATCAAATTGGCAAATGTTGAAAGTAGAATTCAAGGGATCAAGCTCGCCTCAGATGGAGGGGCTAGCACTCATCAATAATTTGTGGATGATACTATGCTGCAAGGTATACTCATAGTTAGGGAAGCAAAGGCAATCAAAGATATCTTAAACGATTTCACTATGGTAGCAGGAACAAAGGTACGCTAAAACAAATCTAAAGTTTTCTTCCTTAATACTAATATTGCTATACAGAGAAATATCACCAGGATTCTTAGTTTTCAAAGGGACCAGTTTCCTTCCAAATATCTTCGCATTCCTCTTATAGACAAACCTCTGTGTAAGCAAATATGGGAACCTATTTTAAACAAATTTCAGGACAAAATTAGCAATTGGACTTGCATAGCTTTAAACTTTGTTGGGCTACTTGTGCTCACTCAAGTGGTATTGTAGGCCATTCCCATTTTCATGTTTGCAGCTATCCCTGCTTCTCAAGGGATTAAGCAGCAAATAAGAAGCATTCAAAGAAACTTTATGTGGGGTAGAGGGGAAGAGAAAAATAAGTGGGTTCTAGTTTCCTGGGACAAGCTTTGCAAGCCCAAAAGCCATGGTGGTTTGGGATTGCGTGATCTGGAAACATTGAGTCAAGCTTCGAGAGCAAAGCTCTGGTGGTAATGGATCAAGGAGCCAAGAACTCCCTGGTCCAAGCTGTGGACTCAAAAGTACACCAAGCACTGGCAAGAACAGGATCACATTAGAATGACAGGACAAATTAGGGGCTCACACATATGGAACCTTGTGTGGGAGAACAAAGGTATTGTTCAGCAACACTGTTTTTGGGGAATTCAAGCATGGGATCAAGCTCATTTCTGGGAGGATAGCTGGAAATAGAAACCCATCCTAAACAGGAATGATCTAGCAGCCCTCAAAAGAGACATAGACAATAAAGGTCTTTTATTAGTAAAAGATTTCTGGGATCTGGGGAGGCATAATGAAAAATGGAGGAAATGGAAGGACCTAAGTCACAATGAAGAGAGCCCTCTGAAGGCCATGGCAGAAGATCTTGCAATGGACTTAGAGAAAAGAAGGATTATTGTTTCCTCATTTCTTGACCAATTAACATGGGGAAAGAATAATGAAGGCAACTATAACCTCAAAGAGGCAAAACAAGCAATCACAAGATTTAACTTTGTAAATGCTGATAAAGTCTGGCAGGAGTTGTGGCAAACTCCTCATTGGATGAAAATGGAATTATTTATTTGGTTAGTTCATCAAAGGAAAATCCTAGCTTGGGAAAACCTTCTTAAGAAAGGTTTCATTGGCCCCTCTAGATGTCACCTTTGTGGCTCTCATGAGGAAATGATTGAACACCTTCTCAATCTTTGCTCCTTTTCTACGAAAATTTGGGATTGGGTGGCCTAAGGATTCAGACAGACCGACATGGACAGGCTTAGCATATCTAACACTTTAACCAAATTGAGGAAGAACTTCTCATAGAATGAGATCATCAACAAATCATGGATGCTTGTACCAGGATTTATCATTTGGAATACTTGGAAAGAACGCAATGTGCGGATCTTCAAAAATAAAGCCAGATAGCCCCTGCTTATAATCAATCAGATTTTAAAATAGCTCAAGGAAACAGTTAGGAGCATTCTGAGAACAGCTCCCTCGAATCCTCCTCTGCCTCATGAGGAACACATTATTATTAATTTGGGTCTTCCATCCATCAACCCTCAAGGAATAAAGAAGGAAGTGAGAGCAATAAACTCTGGGGATAGGGGTTGGCAGCCCCCTCCATAAGACTTCTTCAAAGTAAATATTGATGGAGCTTCTAAGGGAAATCCTAGGGAAGCTGGCTTCGAGGGTGCCATCAAGGATCCTGAGGAGCACACAAAATACATTTTCCATGGCCACTTGGAAAAGGGTACCAATAACATGGTTGAACTTTTGGCTTTAGACCAATGTTTGGAGATCCTGGTGGAGGAAAATTTACAGAATGTTATGATTGAAGCGGATTCAAAATTGGTCATCGAAGTATCCAAGAAGATTCAAAATGGAACCTTGCTAGACAAAGTGTCAAAGCACTGGAAGCTACTGTAGGATTTTCAACGTATCCACTCACACTTACAAATCCTTAAAACAATAAGATGTGTTCATGTTAGAAGGAAAGAAAATATACTTGCAGATAGGTTGGCCAATAAAGGAGTGGCCAATAAGGACAGTGACTCTTGGCATCCATGGGAGTTGCTTCCTACCGAAAAGTTGTAGGAGGATTGTTTCATGCTGGCAAATGCAGATTGAGATTCATGGATGGCCAGTGTTGATCCAGAGGACATCATAACTTACATGGCTTTTGGATAATAGTTGAAGGTTTTGAGTCGGGCAATCACTGCTAGTGTTCAGTTGGCTCAGCGGATTTTTGTTGGTGACTCTAGGAGGATGGCTTGGAAAGGCTAGGCTTAGAAAGGCCAACAAGATCAGACAAATGGTCTTCATGTGGCAATACCACGAAAGCAAAACCACAAGTGGTTTATCATGTGGGATTCAAATGATATCTGGTTTAGTGGAAGATGCATGTGATTCCACTCAGGGGGTTACATGTGGCGTCGAGATGAGAGAGGAAACTGCTCTCATCACGCAGCTAACCTCCATGCATCTCAGAAACGCGATATCTCTATGGAGCATTGGATCGAGCTGCTTCTTTCTACGATTTGGATTAGTTGTGTGGGTTGCTCAAGGTTCCGGACCTGATGGTCCATGGTGGAACCCTCTATGGGCCCGACACTCTGCAAAACCATATCCCACTTCCTTGAATGGTTTTCGAGCGACACTATGTTGGTTTTTCGTTTTTTGGTTAATGCAAGTGATTCCAGTCGGGAGGTGACACGTGGCAATGAGGGTAGAAAGGAAACTGCTCTCATCGTGTGGCTAATCCCCAAGCATCTTGGTCATGCGATATTGCATTTGTCATTGGATCGAACCCTTATCTTCAGCGGTGGGGATTGATCAAGCTAGTTGCTTGCTAAACGTTAGTTCAGGTTATCGGTTGGTTGCGATTGGGTCTCGCACCCGTTTGCTCAATGGACTCTACTTTTTGTTGTAGTTGAGTCATTCTGGGGGTTTCTTTGGCCGGGTTGTTTCGGTCCTGTAAGCTTCCTCGCCACCCCTACTATCTGGGGCACTCTATATATTATGTATTTTACTTTGATTAATAGAAGGTTCATCTCTTACTTATCAAAGAAAAAAAGAAACTAAAATTTGTGTGGAAAATCCTTGTCTCAAACCCCCTATCATAGCCCCACACTAAAATCTTCTGCACTATGAGACAATGTTCATAGGCTCAATAGTAGGTTGGGTTTGAGAAGAAAGGGATTCTAGTTTTAGTTTTTAGTTCCTTGAAATAAAATGCTAAAATCAGATACAAGGCGTTAGATCATAAAGCATGTAAAAGCATGAAAATCAACCTATCCTACCTGAACATAAGGAACATCTAACTAAAAAAAGTGAAGGGTAGATAGTTACCTCAGCTTAAGGGGCCCTTCCCAACCTAACTATTTCCACACAAAGAAACCAAAAAAGGCTAGGTTAATGCACCAAAACTCATGAATCAAACAATATTCATTCATGGAAAAATCAACATTGTTACAAGGAGGTGAAACACTTAGCTTTCTTCCATAATCAATCTCCCATCAGCTACATATCCCTCAGCCCTATTACATGAACGAATAATCATAAAATCCATGTCTATTATAAATCTCATTATTTGTAGAAAAGGGAATATTGGGTGGATCACAACTAATCACCTAACCTTTGATTTTTTCTTAGCTATGAGATGCATACAAAGTTATAGATTCTTCTTCATCCCCTTGAGAATCATTCCCAAAGTTGGTAGTCTAGAAATTATGACCTCTAATGTTCTTCTTGAGTTGGGACTTAATACGTGCAACTTAGGTGTGTTTTGAATAGCTTAAAATTATTTCAAGACCTATGGATTTAAACTTCATGTGGAGAAATGTCTTCTAGAACTGTGTAAATGTTCCAACCACAATGGGGTACCAAAATTGCGCTATTGGCACTGAAACTATGCTAAACAATTCATCATCAGTGAAAACAACTTAAAACACAATTAATTTACTAGAGAATTAGGAATTAATGAAAACAAGAAATTTTTACCTCAATATGCATGTACAAAAGGTTTCAGTTTAAAAGGGTTAAGAACACATGCTAAGGTAATTATGTGATTATGGATGTAGATGTGTAGGGTAAAAGGCCAAATAAGTAGTTGAAAATGATGAAAAAATGACAGCCCAATAGAAGAATAGAGTTACCATTCCACCATCTCATTCACTCGTTCTCTAGTGGCAGTCCTAGTTTCCCATTGTTATGTTGAAAAGTGTAACTAGGTCCTATCATCATAATGACATAGAATTGTGATTTTTGTAATGATGAAAATAAAATTATCATTGAATTTCTTCATGGGTTTCATGAGCAAGAGATTTTATTTTAGATGGCTCCCATTAAGAGCCTTTAGGATTTGTCAGAAAGGCCATATAGAGTCAATGTCATGTATGAAGAATGTCTATAAGTCTATAAAAGTTTCTAGAAGCCTTCCAAGGACAAGCACTAATCCTCCTCTTCAAGTCTGCCTTAAAACAAAGAGAAGAATTCATGTAGGCTCACCTTAAAAAGACACACTTATTCATAAGTATAGGTCAGCTTATTATATGGGACAAACCACTATATATAGGTGGCCAGGATCTCCACACTATATTAGTTTAAAAGATCATATTCCTTTAAAGTTTTGGTGACTAAGTATAGTCAACAATTTTGTTACATATATGAGATCTTGGGATGGCTAATGAAGAGACAATGATATTTTTTAAGGCTAATCATAGTAAATAAGGCTTAGACCTCTCTAAGATTTAGATCAAAGTCACAACGAAAAGGAAGAGACAAAGTTGAATGTAAATAAGGAGCTCAAATAATTGATGGAGGAGCATCCAGGATGCTTTTAGGGATCAAAAAAAAAATTGTTTCATGATATTGTAGAATATGAAATGGCTTCTTTAAGCCAACTGATAAGCCAACATAACTATTAAGAAAAATACATATAAAAAAGCATAAAACAAATCAAACACACTTACTGTGTGAGCTAAAAATTGTTGTAAATCTCATATATTAATTGAACCATTAACCACATTCTTATATAGTCAAATTATTACTAAAATGATTATCAATCAATTCTTAAACAAATCTACTTGCACTACAACTAATTTCCAGCACTGACCACCCTAACAGTTTGATGCCTTCATTTTGCAGAGAACACAAAATTTTCTGATTAATTTGTCAGAAATTTACATAACTAATTAAAAATTATTCCCAACACTCCCCCTTAAAGATTAATGAGGATTTAATATATTATCTCACAGTGCCAAAAATTGAGTTTTTGCAACTTCTTTGGTGAAGATATCTGCTAGCTGATGTTGAGTATTGATATGCTTCAATTCAATATCCTTCTTCTACACCAAACCTCTAATGAAGTGATATTTTATGTCAAAATGCTTTGTCCTATTGTGATGAACTAGATTCTTTTCTAACTTGATGGTACTTACATTATCACAATAAACCAATGTAGGTTGAATTTGTTTTTCTCCAATTTCTTCCAAAAATTTTATGAGCTAAAGAGCTTGTGTACCTGCTGAGGTAACTACAACATACTCCACTTCTGTGGATGAGAGGGAAGCAATTCTTTTCTTTTTTGAGCTCCATGTAATCAAACCATAACCAAAAGAGAAAAAATTTCCAAATGTGGACTTACAGTCATCAAGACTACCTCCCAAATCTAAATCACTAAATCCAACAAGATTGAACTGTTTAGAAGAGTAGTAATGAATAACAAAATTTAGAGTGCCTTTCACATACCTTAAAATCCTCTGCGCTGGATTCATATGTATTTCAGATGGATTTATCATATACCTTAAAACAAGTGAAACTGACAATGTAATATCAGGCCTTGTGTGGGTTAGAAATATCAAGCTCCCCACAGTACTTCTGTAAGTTTTCTCATCAACTAAATTAGCACCATCATCTATACATCACACCTCTCCATGAGCACTTGGAGTAGGGGATGGATTACAATCAAGAATATCAAATTTATTTAGCATATCCTATGCATACTTTGTCTAACAAATGAAAATATCATCCTTACTTTGATAGACCTCCATTCCTAGAATATAGTTCATGATGCCTAGATCTTTCATCTCAAATTCATTCATCATAGAAACTTTGAATTTATCATTCATCTTAGAACTACTACCCATATACAATAGATCATCAACATACAAACTTATGATTATAATATCAATATCTTCTTGTTTGTAGTAAAGGGTAGGATCACTCTTACTTCTCTGAAAGCCATTTTTCTGTAAGTATCCATCAATCCTTGCATACCACACTCTTGGTGCTTGATTGAGGCCATACAAAGCATTCTTCAACTTGTATAAATTATTCTCCTTTCCTTCCACTTCAAAACCTTGTGGCCACTCCACATATACTTCCTCTTGTAAGTACCCATTCAAGAAGGCACTTGTCATGTCCATATGATGTATGCTCTACTTCTTTTGAGCTGCTAATGAAATCAACATTCTAATGATCTCTTTTCTTGCTACTGGTGCAAATGCCTCTTCATAATCAATTCCATGCTTCTGTGTGAATCCTTTAGCAACTAATCTTGCTTTGTGTCTTTCAACACTCCCATCACTGTTAAATTTAGTCTTATACACCCATTTGGTGCCAATATTTTTCTTGTCATGTGGAATCTCTATCAACTTCCAAGTGTCATTTCTTTGAATGAAATCCATCTCTTCTTGCATGGCTTGCATCAAAACCTCATTAGTACATGCATCTTCAAAACATGATAGTTCAAAATCAGCCTTGGCTAATAAAACAAAATTGACTATCTCACCTATTGGGCTTTCTTCATGTGCTTGATTTGCACTCCTCTGATAAATATCACTCAATATTCTTACCTTCCTTGTAGAACTTGGAGAATGAGTTGGACTTGAACTTGATGAAGGGTTGCTTGGTGGAGTTAAGCCACTAGTTATAGAAACATTAGTTGGCTGCTCATGATCATTATCAACAATTATATCATCATTCAAAACAAATTTTTTCTTCTCAACATGGACTTTTTGATGACCATAAACTCCCCCTTCATCAAAAATTACATCTCTTGAGACAATAAGCTTTTTAGTTAGAAGATTATATAATATATAAGCCTTGCTTATCTCACTATACCCAATAAAAATATGTAACTCACTCTTTGCATATAATTTTTTTCTATTCTAATCAGGTACATGAACATAAGACAAACAACCAAAAACTTTGAAATGATTAACATTAGGCCTTTTTCCATACCAAGTTTCATAAGGATTCATCTTTTCAAGTGTATTGGTAGGGCTACGGTTGAGGATGTACACTACTATAGCAACTGCATCTCCCCAATAAGAGTTGCTCAATCCCTTAGTTTGTAACATGCATCTTGCCATTTCAACCACAGTATGATTTTTTCTTCATTCTTTTGGGGTGTGTATGTTGTAGTATGCCACCTCCTCATGCCATTCATATCACAATAACTCTAGAAATATTTTGAGCAGAATTCCCCTCCACGGTCAGTCCACAAACATTTTATCTTGCACCCTCTCTCATTTTCTACAAGTGCTTTGAACTTCTTGAATGTATCCAGGGCTTCACTTCTGGCCTTCAAAAAATATACCCAACAATTTAGTGAGTAATCATCAATAAAAGTGATGAAATATGATTACTTACCCAAACTCTTAGTCTGCATAGGACCACATATGTCTGAATGAACAAGCTGAAGTAGGTGATGAACCCTCCATGCAGTTCCCTTTGGAAACTTTTCCCTTGCATGCTTTCCTTTAGCACATCCTTCACAAACCTCCTTATGCTCTTCTACCTTGGGCAAACTAGAAACTAATGCACGTGAGGTTATAAAACTTCAAATTGTGAAAAAATAAATGCACATACCTGAGATTCCATAACCAACTTGAGTCCTCATAAGCCATATTTGCAAGATTGTTGTTATGTTCATCAAAACTCAAGGGAAACATCCTATTTCTTGTCATAGGCATAGCAGTGATCACCCTATTTCCCTTATTCTTATCATAGATAGTACATGTCTTATTTTCAAAGACTACTTTATAATTTTTCTCACATCACTGCCCAACGCTCAACAAATTAGCTTCAATTATGGAATATAATAAATGTCATGAATAATCTTTATACCTTATTTTGTTTGGACCTCCATAGCTCCTTTGGCAGCAACCTCCAATGATTTATCATCACCAACCTGGATCTTGGATTTGAAATTTCCATCCTTTGCTTGAAAACAACTTCTCATTCTGTGTCATATGGTTAGAGCATGAGAATCTAGGTACCAAACATATTTACTAGTATTTTCACCTTTGGCATAAGATAAAAATAAGTGATCTCGATGATACTTACCACTTTCTTTAGCATAATTAGCATTTTTACCTTCTTTCAATTGCATTCTCTTTCAAAGTGGCCATACCTGTTACAATAGTAACATTGAACATTTATTATCAAATCTACCTCTTCCAATTGAGCCACCTCTTCCTCTACCTCTTGAATAATTTTGGCTTTTCAGTTTACCTTGACCTTGATTGATTTCGGCATGTAATTTAGAGGAAAAATGTTTCTCTACACCTTCAAAAGTGTCTTTCAATCTTTCTTCATGAGACATCAAAGATCCAACCAATTGATCAAACTTTAGTTTTTTCAAATCCTTACTTTATTCCATGATAATGACAACATGATTCCATCTATGTGTTAAAGATCTCAATACTTTTTTAATTAAAACTTCATTACTTATAGTTTCTTTAAATGTAGCCATTTTATTGACCACATCTTTGACTCTCACACAATAGTCACTCGCACTTTCAGCTTCTTGCATCTTCAAATTCTCTAAATCTCGCTTCAATGTGTGAAGGTTGACCACCTTAACTTGATCACTACCTTGGTAAGCTTCTTGTAGAGTCTTCGAGGCATCTTTGGTAGTTTTTGATCCTGTTGGAAATAAGCTCTTATCAAGAGCTATGTGAATGTGAAACAAAGCTTGAGCATTCTTCTTCCTTGCTTCCTTTCTCGCTGTTCTTTCATTGGCTGTAAGTGCATTCCAATGAGCAACTATCTCCCACAAATATTTTCCAATAAAAAAGGTTAGCATCTTAATGAACCAATAATCATAATAGTTCCCATAAAATTTTAGAACAAAAGCATCTGGTTAGAATTCACTTGCAGAAATTCCAACAATACAACTTTAACCTAAAACAATGGATTCTACCAACATAACTATGAACAAAAATACATATAAAAATAAAAATAAAACAAATAAGTGTTTTAAATCTCATATATTTAATTGAACCATTAACTACATTCTTATATATTAAAATTATTATTAAAATGATTATCAATCAACTCTGAAACAAATCTAGTGGCTCAGCTAATTTCCAAAGCTGACCACCCTAGCAATTTAGTGCGTTAATTTTGCATAGAACCCAAAATTTGATGACTAATTTGTCAGCAATTTACATAACTAATTAAGCATTATTCCCAATAGATATAAGGGTGGAAGATCATCCTGTGGTGCTATGAAGAAGCTATGGTTCTGATATATTTATCACATTATTCCTGTTTTGCTACAGTTGTCACCTTTTGGTGACACTGCATTGATATGTTTCCGTTTCATCTCTAATACATCTAATATATCTTCAGCTAGTTGAGGAGATGATGTCAATATTAAGAATGTCGAAGACAAAGAGGAGTCAAGAAGGAGGAAGGAGAAAAAAAAGAACTAGTGTATTGGTCTTGGAGTGGCTAATAGGTTAAGGGTCTTGGTCTTGGTATTAGTCAATTGGAATCTATAAGAAGAATTTGTGTGGATTTTCCTCAAAGAGTGGGAGGTTTTGGCCTTGGTTGATATCCTACATTCCTTGTCTCTTATCTATTTATGTTAATGCATTGGTTACTATTTGATGAACAATAATAATAATAATCTAAGAAAAAGAATATTTTAATCAAAATACTTAAAAATCATTCACAACCACTTACTAATTGAATAGAAATCACATAACTCTAATGCCCTATATTTTTCATATTTTTCAACATGGGATTAGAGCTAAGGTGAAATTTAAAGAAGGGAATATAATCAAAGAGACATTAAAGGATAAAGTTTCAAGAATGTGTTGGCATTGTTGTCATTAATGGAAAAAGAGCAACAGAGGCAAAGGAGTAGCAATAAGGAGCAATGAAGGAGCATCACAAGAGCAGCAAGCAAGGGAGAAGCACAAAGGAGATGTGATATGCTTGGACAATGTTGCAGAGATTTCTATACTATGTGACGCGAAATTGTTGATTGTGCTGAATTATTGTGACACAAAGGAAAGACTACAAGGCAAAGGTAAAGATGTTGCAAATATTGTTGTGACGAATTAATGATAAATATTGGTATTTGATGTTCGCATTATGTTGATGCATTCAATCATTACATGTGGCTGAAATTAATATTGGATGGGTTATTAATTTTGTGCTCTAATATTTATTAAAGATATGAAGAATTTGGAAACAAATGAGTGGAAGGCAAAGAGTCAAACCTATTCACTTCATATTCCTATGTGAGATACAAATATCTAACAAACTGTCTTTATAAAAATATGTGATTTTGGAAGGCATTGACATGTTAGAGAATGGGAGAATGTGAGAGATTTGATTGAGATATTATACATTAGTTACCTAGCACATTTTAAGTGTATGTGATGGAGAGTTGAAGGGAAGAATATGTAGAAATGAAGAGAGAGACATGCATAATGTATGACGAGGTAAACAAACACATTGTTGATTCTTGTTTGCATTAGGTGATGGGAGTCTCCTTTCAAGTTGTGGTTTGATAAATATCCATTTGTAGATGGTTGAGGTAGGAGCCTCTTGTGGGTTGCATCCTATAGAAAACATATGGGAGTTGGAGCTTTCTTGCATCTTGCAGCTTGCACAAAATTGACAAGTAAGAGCTTTCCTTTGCAAACTGAATACACAAATTGAATAATATCCTACAGAAAATTAGATGTAATAAGGAGTAGGAACTTTCCTTTGCAACCTGAATAAACAACTTGAATAATAAAGGAGATTAGAAGAGGTAATGAGTAATAAAATCAAGGAGACAGACCTACACTGTAAAAGATTAAAAGTTGAGGTTGATTCAGCTAGAACTAAGTTAGAAGAAAAGAATAGTTTGTGTAAGGACCTAGAAGGGGACCTTGCCTGATGAAGAAATTAGAAAAAGAAGACATTAAAGATGATAATGATCCTTTCCTAAAAGTACTTGTAGGAGAAGGGACAATCACCGTGATTAATAAAGAAAAAGACAAAAATAAGTAGCAACATCAAAAGAAAATGAATGAGATGAAGAAAGGGTTCAATTCAAGAAGATCATTCTATCCTGAAAATGAGTTGAACAAATTTGGAAGATCTCAAAGAAGATTCTTTTCTCATGGGAAAAATATCAAGTGTTTTTCTTGTCATGAACTAGGACATGTTGCAAAAAAATGCAAGACCTAGAAAAATCAACAAAAGATACAGAAAATGAGAAGACTCCCTCAAATAAGCAAACAAAAGGGATAGTCATTCACCAGATACACAAAACATTTCCACTGTTATTGTTATTTCTGCAATGAAGTTGGACATAAATCTATTAAATGTAAAATGTATGTAGGGAAGAATATGAGCACAATAATACACACACCATTCCTTCTATCTCTTAGCCACACTAGATGTTACGCATGTGATAATCTGGGTCACAAAGTTAAGGGTTGCAAGCAGCCTTATACTTTAAGGAATGCTAAACAAAAGATGCAAGCAAACTTAGACTAAACAATAAAGAAAATGTAGAGAATAAAAGGAAACCTAGTAAAGAGTGGAAAAGGAAATGAAAAGAGCAAGCTATGATCTCAATGACATAATAAAATTATCATTATCTTAGGGGGAGCTCCTCACAAAGGAAATGAAGAATGTTAGTTATAATTATGTTTGAGCAACACTATCCTTGGGGGAGATAAGTCCCAAGAATGCTAAAGAGGATAAAGTAGGTATGTGAAGACTAAATGTCCATATGACTTGAAGCAAGTCATAATCAAAGTATAAAGTATATTAAAGGAGAAAATGGCATGGAAGAATCCCAGATCCAAAAATAACATGCTTCACCTCCAAAATGTATTCAGTAGAAAATTTAAAATGTCACGTGCAAAAAGAAAGAAAATAAATCAACAAGCAATAGATATATATATATATATATATATATATATATATATAATATATATATAATATATAATATATAATATATATATACTATATATATATATATATATATATATATATATATATATATATAGGGTGTGTGGGGATGTCATGTTAGGAAAAAAATTAGAAAAATAAAATAAAAGGAAAGAGAAATCTTATAAATATCAATTATTTTAAAAATATAAAATTTGAAGAATCTTTTGGACCTCAGATAAATTTTGACAGGGATTTAAGTGGACACCATGGTTTCCAAATCCATTACTTTTAAAATACACTAGCACCACTCTATTGAGAGGCAGCCCGCACAAATCCACACTACATTGAGCAAGGGAAGGTGTGTCTGATTTCTCTGACACACTAAATAAGCTTTGAGTAAATCAAATATCTACAAAAGAGGCCCAACCAATAGTTTAGTTTGATATATCTGGTTGATTGAATCATGATATCTTGTTTGGAGACCTCTGGAATGTGAAGAACACATTATATGGAGACATGAAAATTTATCATCAACAACAAAAAAAACATAGTTGGAAGTAGAGGTCCAAAATCGAACTCAAAAGAAAAACAAGAGGAAGACTTGGAAATAAGCTTGAAAACATGTGGCCTCTTGTTCTAAAACTAAAGAAGGAATGAGAGAACTTGGAAGAAAATGGAAAATATATACATTAGTGTTTTAGTCACGCAAAAAGGATGACAAAGGGTGTAAAAATGTGTACATTCTATTGGATGCTCTCAATCCCAGTTATGACTTCACATGTTCTCTCATGTTTTTCCATCTTGTGAATAGAAGATAGTGTACGCTTGGGACAAGGCATAAGAACTCATAGAGGTACACAAGCATAGCTTAAACATGGATGATAGTATAAAAGATATCTTAGAAACGAGAGTTAAGAATATTTGAAATCAATGTGAAATGAAGCAAGTCTTGAAGATAATTTGCAGTGTAATGGTATGTGGCTAGATTCATAGGTGATACAGTTGACCAGAAACAATGGAGGTTTCAGAGATACAGAGACGTTATCTCCCAAGTGGCTCAATAAAGGCTTATGCATTAATTAGCAACGGTCCATGCTAGAAGCGTTATTGCTAGATATGTTATTTGGTATATCGTTGGTGATGACAGGGTACATGACAACTATAATGAGGATAGTGACGGGTAATGCAGAGGAATGACAATGTTATTCAATGATTTGGGACAGGTTGACATTAACATTAGGTTTTCCAATGTTCCAATATAGGGAACGACATATTAGTTATATTGGCAGCATTATTACTTGAGCTTGGCTCGAATGAAGCTTTGATAATACAATCACATGATTTGATATATGTTGGTTATGTTATCACTCAGGTTGTTCCCTGCTTCCTGTAGGGAATGCGGCCGAGGTAACCACTAACCAATCTTTTAGCTGCAGGTCCTAGCCTACCTACAACCAGAGAGGGCTCTCTCTTTGTAATTTAGCTTCGTTTTGAAATATTTTAGGCTAGCTATGATGAACATGGTTTGGTTTTAAGTTTGTTGGATGGTGATCTCAAACAGAACTGGGATGCAAGTATATAGCTGTTTTTTCCATTGGGAAATGGAGTCACTGACAGTGTAATTATTGAAAGGGCTTCTTGGTAGAAAGGTAGTACTACAGAGCAGAATAGGCAGGATAGAAACAATTTTCAAATCTGGAAATGGTGGAATGAAATCAGGGAATGAAAGGCAATCAAGAATCTTTCATTATACTGGCAGAGGGAAAATGTATGAATATTGTGTAGGAGCAATTAAGGATTCCTATACAGTATTCAAAATGAGAGAACTAGTGCAAACATGAGCAGTTAAGAATTCATATTTATGACTAATCCTGAAGAAAACATAATAGATAACAGAGATTGAACATAAGGTGCACTCAAACAAATCTTATGCTATTCTTCTTCTCTGTTACCAAGATCATGAAACATAGATGAGATTTACAAAATAGAAAACATAAGACACAATTTAGCATAACTTATTGTTCCATAGCATGACATAGGAATTCTGTAGCAAGTCCCAGAACATCCAATCCACCTTCAGATCATTCAAACATAGTGAACTTCAACAGCCATTCGTATTAACACAATCTGATATCTTACAGCACAGTTCACAACGAAGAAATCATCAACCCACAATACATATCTTTTACAAGTATTTATAGGAGTTTCTACAAAATATCCCATAGGGAAATAACTGGACATCAATGTATCCATCTACTTTTGACATAATTAATAACAATTTGTGGAAAAATAACGCAGCAATAACTGAGGAATTTAAAGCTCTTTACTCGTTGTGGCAGATGTCCTGTGCGTTGTTGACCTTTCGACTCTGGCTATCGGTGGGTGATCGCTTCCTTGAAATGTTGTCTTGTAGTGCTATCCTGTGACACCTGTTCTGCGCTTTGTTTGGTGCTTACTATTGACCTGTAGCTGACATGGAATTTGAAAATTGAAAAAGGAGCCAAAGACTGATGTCACCTGGGTAAAATGACCAGCATTGCTTGCCACCAATCTTTAGGAGGAAGCCGATGCCTTTGAATCTTGATGAGTGTCTCATCTGCTTCTGTATATTTGTAATAGTTGGGTGGCATCTCAAACAGGTGGTTAACTTCATGCTCCATATAAAATAAGTTTTCCAGCTTATCATAGAGAGTCTATCCTGTAGGAGGTCCTGCTTGTGCTGAAGAACTTGATGAAGCAGTAAGCTGATTTGTGACATACTTATTGAGCCTAGTTGCATATTGGTCACGTGTCAATAACCTTCCGGAGCTGGTTAGTAAGCTGGGCAATCCTCTAGTCTGCAGTGCTGCAAGATTTATTTCAAAATTATCTACATCCTTTTGGATTTCCCGACATCTTGCTTCTAAAGTTTGAACAAGACTTCTTAAAGTCAACACTTTCTTGGCTGTCAGTATGGCATCTGTTCTGTTCATGATCTGAAATGCTGCCAATTCTTCCCTGGTTTGATGATTTAAGAAGTTGATCATTTTTTTGGCATGCTCAGGCATGTTTCCCAATGTCGTTCTGGCTCTCTGAGTTTCAAACTTAGCTTTGCCAATTAGTTCTACTTGTTCATACATGGCTTGAATTGACCTCCATTGGCCAGTGATTGACTGATTTATCTTGGCCCACAAAATCTTCTTTATTTCAATCAGGGTTTTGTATAAAGCTAGCTCTTTCTCCAAGGCTTTAATTTTGTCATTCAAGGCCTTAGTTTCCCTGTTTTTTTCAACTACTGTCATTTTTGACTTATCATAACTAGCCTCAATCTTGGCTAGCTTTTATTTTGTTTCCTTCATCTCTGCCATTTGCAATTCAAGAGCCTTAATCTCTTTCATCATGGCCTCCATGCTCAAGTTGGCCTCTTGCACTGATGCTGTTGTTGGATCTGCTGAAGTGGGTGCACCTGCTGCTAAAGTTGAACCTGGGGGAGGTGCTGCTGAAGTAACTGCTATTGAAGGCACTGTAATTGTCGGAGCTGGTACTATGGGAGCAGTTTGGGATGGTTGAGGGGCCAACTTTGGCTGTTTCCCTCGTTAAGATTCCTCCAATGCTTTCACTATTTCCATTATCCTTTCATTCATCCTCATAAGTAGACTTACCACATCCTCCACTTATTCTTGTTGTGCTACTTCTCCAGTTTGAGGATGGATGGTGACTGGCAGCTTCATTTGTTTTCTTAATGTTGCTATGTCTTCCTCCTTTTTTCTAATCAAGGCCTGTGTGCCTTTGGGATCTTTGGGATCATGTCCCAACTCTATGATGATCTCCTCCAAGGATTTTATCGTATTATCCTTGGCCAACGATGATGCCTTTTCCAGCTCTAACTGGGCAGAAGTATTGTATAGAGAGTTCTGCAATCTGTGGGCTAGTAGAGCCTTGTCTGCCAGTGTAGAATAAACCATTTCTCCTATCTGCTTATGTAATTCAATTTGGTCTAGAGGATGAATATCTTTTTCTAATACCTCCAGATTGGTTCTAATGTAATCTGCAGCTGACTGTGGCTGCTGTGTAATAGGCCTGAAGTGACTGAGTGTCATCTTCCCTGCTTCTATATCATAGGTTGCCATTAGCCTCTGCTGATTTTTCGGAGCCATTCTCATTAACTGGTTGTAAAGCTGAAACCTTATAGGCTCGTTTCTAGCTTTAATCTCCATGAATTCCTTCTTTATATCCGAGCCCCTTTGGGCCTACTGTTGGGAGGATGAAACCTCCCCACCTAGTTGTTTCTCTTGCTCCTACTGAAAGGAGCAGGCCGATGTTTCCAAGATAGGAGGGATCTGCTGCTCAGAAGTCCCCTCAACCCTAATGTTTCCCATGGTCTCTTCAGTGATTTCCTCCTCGGCATAGGGGTTTAGCCTTTGCCTTTTTTGTCCTTGCTGGTCCGTGGGTGTCTCATCTGTTCTATCCCTCTTTTTACCTCTTTCCTCATTGTGAGGAGTTTGTAGCACAAGGATTTTAGGTGCTTTTGTTTGTGTTAAAGGGCTTTGCTCTTGTCCCTTCTCTGGATTTGAGGATGGATGCTCCTCCATTGTGCTTTGCTATTTAGAATGTTCAATTTCTTTGCCCTTTTCTGCTGATGATATGGCCTCTTTAGCAGGTTGCCTTGAAGTGGCAGTTGATGTGCTTGCTCCCATTGGTTGAGGCTGTGTGAAGGTGACCTGTGCAACATAATCCAGGTCAATTCGTTTCTCAATTTCTTTCATGTCTCTCTCTAATTTTTCTTCTTTAGTGAGCTCTTCATCATCTAAGGTGCCTTCTACCCATTCTGATCGATTGGCATATTGTTCAATGTGGGGGAGTAACTGGTGCACATATCTTGAAAGCCTATGTTTGATTATTTTAAGGATTATAAAGTGTTCAGGGTCATATGGTGCCTAGTAGAAGCTCTTTTTCAGCATGAGTTCTTGTCCTAACATGTTGTTTGCATCTTTCCATGCTTCTTCCCTTTTGTTGAAAACAAAGGGACCCAACTGGTTTCTTATTTTAAGCTGTCCCTTCTCGTTTTTCCCATGGAAATGGGTCAAGTCTGCATTACTGAATTGCCTAAAATATTCCAAGGCAAAAAGTCTCATCGGGACATATCTTGGAAGCTTATAGGGAGACAATTCACACCCATAAATTCTGATTACTGTGTGGTTTTGGTAGAAGTACCAATCACCAATGCTATAGGCCTTAGAAAGATGCAAGATCCTTTACATTTCAACAGTAAGCCTAGTAGGAGGAGTCACCATCAGTAGGCAAGTAGCAGGGTAGATGAATAGGTCAATAAACTCACAATATGTGTATGGAGAATGGTGGACTTCATGGAAAACTGAGGTCCAATAAACAAAAAATCTCCTCTCTCCCTTTGGGTCTAATCTCCTGAGAGGAACCTTGAAACTATATGGGTGATAGTAGAGCAGCAAGTCGTATACATAAGAAGTGTATTTAAATACTCTTTCTCTCTCCATCATCATGAATTGTTCATGTATCTTGTTTTCTATGAATATGGCATAGTAATACATGACAACAGGGGGCTGCCCTGGGGTGAATATGGTTAGGAGAAAGAATACAGTCTCATCCACAAATTCTCCTGTTTTACATCCTAAGATGTATGAAATCATGTCTGCCATGATCTTGCTTGTTTCATTAAATGAATCCTGATGATAGGGAGGAGGATGATCATATTGGCACTGTGGCTCCATAAACAGCTGACTAACTCTTGATATTTCTGCTTTAGAGAGCCTTGCACCCTGATCCACCAAGAGTTTCATTGTGAGGGGAACCAGAGTCTGAGGAGGCTAAAAGTTCAACATTTCATTTATAGCTTGAGGAGTGATATAGAAGAGCACAGACCCATATGGACTGAGAATTGCCCTCAGAGTGGGTTCATAGTGTGCATGGCATAGGTGGATGAAATTAGGTAGCACGTTGACTTATGGAAGGTAATAGAGGGGCATGCTGGATTGCCAAATCCCTAGAACATCAGTGTTATTCCTGTGCTTGTGTTTGAATTGGCCCACAGCTTCAAGGTGAGAAGTAAGGCCCATCATATCTCTGATCTGAAAGTCTCTGTCTGCTAATGGTAGCCACTCTAAGTCCATATGTGGAGCATTTAAAGGAGCAGTGTTCAAGGGGAGTCTCCATATCGTGCTGGTATGGATGGCAGTGTAGGTGTCAAACAACAATAGGAAGTGTAATTCAAGCTCAGAGGATATTTACAGAAGTTTGAAAACTAACCTTCTTTCCCCAACCAATTTCTGTGTATTCATTTTATGATGAATAACAAATTTACAGCCCTTTGACTGGGTTCTTCACACAAAAATTGTCAAATTGCAGGCTCTGTGGACTGAGCGCTGGGTTGAATTTCGCCCAAAGGGGCACAACTCTGCAAAGGGAAAGGGAAACTGAGGGTTCCCCTTTAAGAAAATAGGTTACAATCAATCGGAACAGGGCGCTTGGCTAATTTAACTCAAAGTTTGAGCGATTTGTGGAGTTTGTGGGCGGATATGGATGAACAGAGTGTAGGAATAGCTTGTTTGCAGAGGAGATTAGTTGAAATTTGCAGGTTTGCTGTGACTTACCAGCTCAATAAGAAATGCCGAACAAGGAAGGATTGGTAGGAGTGCTAAAGGAGATAAAATGTAGGCACCTTTGGCAAATTTGAACAGAGAAGAGAAAAAGCAGGGCATTCGTATGAAATGCGGATAAATACCTCTTTACAGAGCGCTGAGGGCACTTGATAGGTATAGGTTGAGCTGAGGAGCAGAATTGAAGGTTGACAGGCTGTAGAAGCTCTGGGAGTGTAAATGGCGGAAAAATGCATGCACATCGTTTACACAGTGAAAACAAAAATAAACAAAAAATATACGTTTTCACGACTTTTAACCAAATTTTGGAAATTTGGCGCGTTTTGGCGCTTTCCTCGGATGACGTCATCATGACGTATTTTTTGTCAGGTAGCG
Source organism: Pinus taeda (assembly GCA_000404065.3). Taxonomy (NCBI): domain Eukaryota; kingdom Viridiplantae; phylum Streptophyta; class Pinopsida; order Pinales; family Pinaceae; genus Pinus; species Pinus taeda. The sequence continues at coordinate 65,013 of APFE030007124.1, read as the reverse complement.
GGTATGGAAGATGACGTGGCGGGTGATGTAGATGATGACGTCATCATGACATGGTGGCAGGGTGATGACGTTGACGGGCGACATGGCGCAGGTACAGCACAGTGGCAGGCGACATGGCAGCATCATCATGCGGTGACATAAGCAACAGGGGAGGGTGGTAAGAGGTTTGCGTCGAACCGCTTTTGGTATGGGAGTGGAATGTGTTAGGGGTGGCCTGATGCAATGAAAAGCCGACAGCTGTCCCGGTGTACGACGGTGAAACTGTCGACCATCAGGTACTATCGTACCACTACGAAGGGGAGCCCGATATGCATGAGGGCCGTCGGATCTGGGAGAGCCGATCCGACGGTGGATGGGAGGGCAAAATGATCGGGGTTTAGCAGAAAAGTTCACCCGATAAACGTAAATTTTTTACGGCTGCAGGTGGGTTTTAGACTTTAGGTTAAGGTTTAATGTGTTTCAGCGCGGGGCTGTGGTTTTCATTTAACCATGTTTTTAAACAAAATCCATGATAAAATGTATGCGCGGAGGGTGATAAGGTAAAGTTATTCATTTAACAGGGTGTTAAATAAATCCTAAGGGTAGGTGAACGCGGAAGGGCTAATACTGGATCCCAAATGAACCCAATATTTCCTGACTTTTGTTATTAGGCTATATTTGCCATGGGGATGAATATTTAGTATTTTTGGGGTTTTTATATAGTTTTTTGTAGATTACGGGGAGGGGAAATGATTTAGGGAGCTAGATAATAGGGTTAGATGTTAATTATGAAATAAGAAGGGAATGGATGTATGCTAAGTTTATAGAATAGAGACTTAAGCATAGGGAAATGAGTGGATTGCGTAAATATTAATTTTACACAAGAAATGTGGCTTCTTTTGACTAAGTCAACTCAGATGTCAACTTGGTTTTTAACAAGAATGGAGTGAAAATGGACTTTTTGGGCAGATCCCAAGGTCCCTTAGGGGATGTTAATGAATGATTTGTGAGGAAATGAAAGGGGAAGTTAATCATGCTTCCTTGTTGTACCATCAAACAACTGCCATGGTGCTAATGCCACAAGTGAGATAAGTATTTCTTGACAAGACCATAAGTGATTACCAATCTGCTTCTACAACCTCAAACTACCTACCCAGCCTAATACACCTAACATTTTTTCTTCCTTTGCATTGGGTGCACTTGAACTGGCAAACCATGATTGTCCCTTTTTCTTTTGACTGTCCTCCTATCTAAATGTACCCTTATCTCTTCCAAGGGCCCCAATTAAACAGTTGGGCTCCTTAAATTCTCTACCTAGCTAGCCATCTGCCAAGTTTGAACTGTTTGGACAGATATTGCTTTCTCTATTATACAACAACAATTTAAACATGGCATGGCCCATGTTGAACTGTTGGGCCATCCATCAAATGAAATGATTAGCAGTACCTCCACATGGTAATCTTGCAAAATAAGATAGCAGTGGCATTTTAACTAGCCACTTTCCTGGTCTTTGGTTTTGGGTTCATTTTCATTATTTTTTCTGACCAATTGATTTTCTTGCCTTTTGATTATTCTTTTAAGGCATACCCTTTTTTCATCTTTTAATTTTCTTTTCCTGTATACAAAATATGGAACCTCTGCAGCATGAACATATTTAGCACTTCCACTGTCAATCATGAAAAATGAAACCTATTGGTATAGGAATCTAACAGTGGCTCCACTTGGGGATGGCTTTTCCTGATGAAAAGCCAAGAACAACAGGTCAGATTGCCTTATTTTCAATTCTTACTGTGTTGTGAAACTCCCTTGTCCTGGAAACCTTTAATCTGATCTTTGTAGCTCGTATGTAATACTTTTGTAAGCTGATTTGTGTGAGATTTCAGCTCTGCTTCTTGCTAGTTTCTCTGAGTACTTATCATTGTGTTCATACCTCCCAAGTCCTTTTTTTGATTTCTCATGGTGGATTCAAAATATACATCAAAAGGTGATGTAGTTCCCTGATTTTCTGCAAAATTTGCTGCATTTGGTTCCCTATCTAGCTGTTGTAAATAAAATGATGAAAATACACATATTTTATGTACAATATGTAGTTGTGTTATGCTCATTCAAGGGGATCAAAATAATGCTTGAGCATTCTCCCATTGACTGGGCCCTCTTCAGTATCTGTGCCATCCAAACTCTTGAGGAAATAAGTGTTGTTACCTTGTACGGCTTGAATGACAAATGGTCCTTTCCAAAGAAAATTGAATTTCCCATGTTTCCCTTTATCTTCCCTCCTGGAGTCCCATTTCAGCACCTCGTTTCCTATGAAAAAGTCTTCAACTTTTGTTCTTTTATCAAAGATCTTCTTGAGTTTATCTTGTAGTATCTGAGTTCTCTGATAAACTTCTTCTCTAGTCTGCTACAAGTGAATAGTTTGATTGATCCTTCTCTGAATGTCATTGGGCTCTGCTTGTATTTCTTGCAGTAACTTGATCACAGGGATTCCTAGAGAAGAGGGGAATATTGCCTTGATTCTGTAAATCAACTCATATGGGCTTGTTTCAATGGATCTTTTGGTGGTCAACCTATCTACCCACAAAGCATTGACGATTTTTTTGTGCCAATTATTTTTATTCTCTTCCAGGGTCTTTTTGATGATGTTGATGAGGCTTTTATTAGATGATTCAACTAGACCATTACCTTGAGGGTAATAGGCTATGGAATGACCTAGGGTAATATGGTATTTGTGACAAAAACTGATCATTCTTTTGGATTTAAAGGTAGCTGCATTGTCTGTAATGATCTTTTCTAGATATCCAAATTTAGATAGGATATTGGTCTCTAGGAATTGTACGATGATCGAGTCATTGGCTTTCCTACAAGGGATGGCCTCTATCCACTTGATAAAGTAATCTGTGGCTGTCAAAATCCATCTATGCTGGCCAGAAGATGAAGGGTGAATTTCCCCAATGAAGTCTAAACCCCATTGCTGAAATGGTCTTTTAGTTGTGATAGGCTTAAGGGGCAGAGGTAGCAGCTTTTTCTTGCCTTCAAAGATTTGGCATTTATGGCAAGCCATTACAAATTTTTTAACATCAGCAAACAGGGAAGGCCAATAAAACCCAGCCCTTATGATTTTATCAGCTGTTGATTTCCAATATAAGTGTCCTCCACAATCTCCTGCATGAAATTCCTTGAGGACTTTGTCAGTTTCATCCAAAGTTTGGCAATTAAGCAAAATACCTTCATGATTTTTCCAAAACAACACATTATCTAAGATGCAAAACCTTGAAGCTTTCATTTTCAAAAATCTCTTTTTGGTTCTGGATAACCCTGGAGGAGCTTGCAGGTTTAACAATACAAAACATATGTCAGTATACCAAGGTGATTGTAAGAAGGCTTGATTAATCTGTGGAGTCGCCATCTCCTATTCGTTATCCAGTTCATTGATATCTAGGGCTTGAAAGTTGGTTTCAGTCATCAGTTTAGCTAGCCTTTGTCCTTTTATGAGTTTTGTTGGCTTTATCTCAATGTCATATTCTAAGATGTTGGCTATCCATTTACCTCTTTTGCCTTCAATTCCTTCTTGAGTAAGAATGTCTTTAACCACTACATTAGGAACATAGGCAATTATATGAGAGTATAAAATGTAGACTTTGAAGTCTTTTAAGGCCTTCACCAGAGCATATGCCTCTTTTTCCATGATTTGATATTTTAAGGGAGCATCTCTAAGTGCTTTGCTGAAAAAAGCAATGGGTTTCTCATGTCCTGCATCATCTTTTTGTAATAGGACAACAGCAATAGTATGCTCAGATGCAAAGGAAAAGATCATAAAATCTTTATCAAACCTAGGACTTGTAAGGACATGAGTTTTTGTCAAAGCTATTTTGATCTCCTCAAAGGCTTGCTTGGCTTCTATTGTCCATTTAACTTTGGAATCTTTCTTGAGCATATTATTCGGTGATCTTATTAGCTCGGCCAAGTTGGGAATGGATCTCCTCAAGAAATTGATATTGCATAAAAAAGCTTGTAATTCTTTGATGTTTCTTGGATGAGGGACTTGGAGAATAGCTTGAATTCTGTCTGGGTCTATTCTCATTCCATATCTTGAAATGATATGACCTAGGAGCTTGCCTTTTTTCAGGCCAAACAGGGACTTCTTTGGGTTTAAGGATATGCCATATTTTCTGAAAATTAGGAACACTTGTCTTAGATGTTTTAAATGTACTTGGTCTAATTTTGAGAAAGCAGTGAGATCATCAAGGTATGTGACTAAAAAATCATGGATCTCCCTAGCAAAGGCTATGTCCATTGCCCTCTGAAATGTGGCTCCTGCATTCTTGAGTCCAAAAGGCATTTTGACATATTTAAAACTTCCCCAGGGTGTTGTAAAGGTTGTTTTGTCTTGGTCATCTGGTTGAACTAAGATATGATTAAATCTTGAGAAACCATCTAACAGGGAAATCCTTGAAGCCCCCACTACCCTTTGTAAGATATGATCCATTTTTGGTAAGGGGTAGTGGTCTTTGAGAGAGACTTTGTTCAAATTTCTCAAGTCAAGACAAAGTCTTATCTCTCCAGTTTTCTTTCTAGTGGGTATTAGATTTGAAATCCATTCCAAAAATCTAATAGGTGCAATGATTCCAGCTTCAAACATTCATTTTACTTCTTTTTCCATTAGGGGAAGGAGGACTAGATTAATCCTCCTCAGCTTTTGTTTAAAAGGTTTCTGATTTTCTTTCAAGGGTATAGTGTGTTGAATGACTGAAGTATCATAGGACTTGAGATCCTCATAGCTCCAAGCAAACACATCTTGGAACTCTTTAAATAACTCAATGTATTTCAATTTTTTGTCAGGAGGTAATGTTTTAGAAAGTTTAATCATTTTAGGATTTTCTATGGTCCCAATGTTACATTCCTCAATTTCTGCATTCAGGGGCTATATTTTTGGCTTTCTAGGAATGTCATTTGAATCGAAAATATCTTCTAAGGGAGTTAAACCTGTGGGCAGGAAATTATCTTTTAGTTCGATTACTTCAGATTCTTCCTCAATCATTTCACCAAAATCTGTTTGTTTTAGCTTTTGTAAGTTTGCACAGTCAAAGATTGTTGGATGCAAAATTAGATTTGCTGTATTCACTGATATACTTGGCTCAACTTTGTCAACTTGTTGTTGATCATCAATAGTCCTAGTGTCTATATTCATATTTGAGAATTCTTCTTTCATTGTCAAGAAATTGTTTATTTGGGTGTCATTCTCAAATACTTGCCAATTTTTTACATTATCTGGAACAGAAGGCCTATGTTTAATCTTAGCAGTGAAGTGGTGATTGGGCTCAAAAGGAAGTTTACAAGTGCTGGCAAAAGTTGCCAAACCATGGGCGTGTAAGTTGTGACTTCTGGGAATTTTAGTGAGCTGAAATTCTGAGAAGCTGTTAAGTAATTCAGTTGTAGCCTCCCTGTAATACCTTAGCCTGATATCATTTGTGACAAAATTTCCCTTCATCTATTGTATAATCAAGTCTGAGTCCCCTAGAATTGAAATCTTAGTTGCCCCTAGACTTCTAATTTGTTTGAGACCCAATAGAAGGGCTTCATATTCAATGTTGTTTGTACATCTGAAATTTAGCCTGTATGCATGACCTTGTGCATGGTCATTCTGCATATTGTGTATCCAAACACCTACCCCTGCTCCTAATTTGTTTACTGACCCGTCAAACTCTAAGTACCATAAGATTTCTTGGTCATGAATAACCTTAATAGTTTCGCAAGCTTTTTCAGTAGGCAGGTTTGGCTTTTGTAACTCATGTGATATGTCATTTTGCTTTGTTGAATCAATCACACAAAAACCTTTTTTAACTAAAGCACTTGATTGTTCATTCATGCTTTCTGTTTGTGTTGTTCTCAGGGGTTTGACATCAGTTTTGGGACATATGTCAGCATTGTATAAGATAAATGAATCCATGTTAGAGTGAATGGAATAGATGGGGAAGTTTTGTGGCTTTTCTTGACTGCTAACCACATATTTCATCAACGTTTCTCGGTATAATCTCTTTGGCTGGCCAAAGACTGAAATTGTGGCATAGGACATGTCCAGCTACAAAGATCCTTGGAGTTTAGCACCCCAATATCTGAACAAAATCATACCATACTTAGGTGGAATGTCAGCTACCACCACATCCATCAAGATTGTCTTAGCTGGATATTGGACTAAAGAAACACAAATATCTTTGATTAGGCCTAGGCACCTGACATGACTGGAATCAAATGAAAACAAGTCCTTATAAGGTCTGCTGATGTCTAGATCTAGCTTTTCCATCACACACTTAGGCATCAGATTATGGGAAGCTCCTGAGTCAAACATTGCATTATGTAACAATTTGTCATGAACGTTTAAGCTCACACAGAATGGGGGAACTCCTCCATCTACTGATTTACCATTGACTTCCAGACCAAAAATTAGTTCTGGTTGATCATCCAAAACATTGACTGCATCCCTATTCTCTGATATTATCAGTGACCTATTGATTTGTTGTCTATAAACTTCATGTTTGGCCAATTCAGAGAGGGTAATGGCAATTTTTAGCTTGCCAATTTCTGTTTCTAAGTTGAAAGGTTTTTCTATCTAATTCTTTACATTTAGGGCAGCAAGCTTCTCTTTCTCAGCTGACATTTCTTTGACTTTCTCTTGGTTATAGATACTGTTATCAGGTACATTTGATTTTTCATTATTTACTGGAGGGTTCTTCAAATCTTCTGTTGAAGAATGGGGTGTGAATGAATTGTTTCTTGAACACTGTAAGTCTGATATATCCTCCACAGTGACTACCTTTTGTTGGGTTTTATTAGAGGATTCTGTTGAGACAACTTTATCCTTTGTTTTCTTTAGCTGTTTTGTGTCTTTCAGATTGGTAGGCTGAGGCACATCTATGGTTCTGCTTCTCAATTTGTACTGTTTATGAACCTCATAGACTGCTGCATCATAGCCTTCTCTAAAATCAAATGACTCTCCAGATTTGGTTTGAAATTTATTGAATTCATGGGCCTCTTGGTCATCTTGAGTTAGAAACACTTGCTGTTCACTGTCTAGGTCCATTAAGTTAATGTGAGGGTCCTCTGTCGGTTCACTAGAGGTTGAGGCCTCTGCGTAATTCTCTTGAAATGGAGGCCTGATATTCTAATCAAGTCCAGTCCTTCCAGTAGTAGGTGTTATCACTTAGGTTGTCCCTAAGCTCCTGTAGGGATACGACCGAGGTAACCATAAACCAATCTTTAGATTGCAGGTTCTAGCCCCCCTGCAATCAGAGAGGGCTCTCTTTTTATGATTTAACTATGTTGATGGTGATTTTAGGCTAGTTGTCACGTTCAGGGGTTTTGATTTTTTTTTTTGGATGGAAGGTGTATGCCAGGTATAAAATTCCAAGCAGAGAGGCAAGGTAAGGTGTGATAAGTTTCAAACCATTGGGCATGGAGTCATGGATTAAGGGTCGCTGTTGCATTTTCTTGGTCACAAGAGGATTGTGGAGCGGGATAGCCACAGATGAAACAATTATCAATTTGCTGAAAGGATGGAATGATGGTCAGGGATGAAGGGCACTTAAGAATCTTTCATCAAACTGACAGGGAGGGGAAGTGAATTAATGGTTATCTAGGAGCAGTTAAGAATTCCTAAACTATCATCCATATGTGAAAGAAACAGCGTAAACAAGATCATTTAAGTATGCATGTTCATAACTATTCCTAATGAAAACATGAAAAATTGCAGAAATTGAGCCTAAGGTGCATTTAAGCAAATCCTAAGCTATTCTTCTTTTTTGCAATTTAGATGGCGGAATAATGATAAAACGAACACGAAAAACTAACAGAGTTAAGAAACACTTATTGAACCATGTAGAAGCACAGGAATTCCACATTCACTCCTCGGCCAATTAAACATAGCAGACAGTTTCAGAATCCATGCTTTCGACAGTCTTTGATTATAGAAAGCATCACAGTTACAGTGCGAGTCTCTGCTTGAGAGAAAGATAAAAATAACAAAGATCAAGCTACTGATCAACCAACCAACCAACCCCTACTCCATTTTTTAGGGTGGTATATATAAGCAAAATATCTGAAGTCATTTATTACAATTGACCTAAACAGGTCTGCCAAAAAAGTTTTTTCTAAAACCTAATCGTTGCTGGAATTAAATGCAAGTAAGTCCTTTGGGCTGTGCTAGAGGCAATTGAATCAAGTTGAGTTGATGAGGTGTCCTATGTGGCTTGGTGCAGCGGTTCTGTCATAACGGTGCATTGAGTTTTGGTCCACTGATCTTCCGTGAGTTTAATGTGCAGTCATTTGTGCTGGTGAGCCTTCAATGCATCTTCAATTGCTTCTTTACTTTCAGAGCTTTCGTTTTAATGTTGGATTTGCCTCGAGCCCTAAGAAAATCTCCTCTGGTACACTTTTCCGCTACATTGATGGTCTTCGTCGCTTCCTGATACTCTTTGACATGCTTTCTGTCTGAAAATTTGATATGATACTCTTTAATCTCTGTTCCTGGACTATTTTTGTCTTCAAATTCGTTTAATTTGGCAAAATCGGGCAATTTTGGGCTTTTTCGGTGCAAAAAGGGCCAAGGAATCAAAAGATTCCCTAAAGATTCCCCAATATGGCCTATTTCCCGTAGCGATGTGCAATTTTGCCTCCGTTTCTCATTCCGGAGCTCCGAAGCTCGACTTTTGCGATTGCGCGAATTTTCGGTTTTTTGGCTGCTGACGTTAGCATGACGTCAGTAGTACGGCGGATGACGTCAGCATGCTGACGTCAGCAGTGGGGGTCCTCTGGTACGGATATGATGTCAGCATGCTGACGTCATCAAGGTGACGTGGCAGTACGGTGGGGTGACGTGGTAGAGACACGTGGCAGGGTGACGTGGGCCGGGCGCAGGGTGTGTGAGGTGATGTGGAGGCGACGTGGCAGGGTGAGGTGGCGCTCCTGGTACGTGAGGGGAGGGCGGTTTTTCCTGTGCATTGGACCGCCTTTGGTACGGAGGTGGTTTCTGTCAGGGGCGGCCCGATGCAATGGGAGGCCGCCACCCGTCTCGGTGTACGACGGTAAAACCATCGGACGTCGGGTGGTAACCTACCACCACAATAGGGCGCTCGATGTGAACAAGGGCCGTCGGATCTGGGGGGGGGGCGATCCGACGGTGGACGGAATGGAGAGATGCACGGATTTTAACAAAAGAGCGTGCGCGTTAAAGGTTTAATTTTTCGCGGCGCTGTGGGTTTTGAACTTTAGAAAATGGGTTAAATGGGTTTTGTGCGGTGGAAATTTATCAAACAAACATTAATAATTTCTAAAGAAGAATGCACGGGGGGTTTTTAGCATTTGGAAAGGGTTTTCTTAGTGTTTGGAAAGGGTTTTCTTAGTGTTTGGGAAGGGTCCAAACACATGGGAATGGAAATTTATGTAGAAGGAGGGTTCTTATTAAAGTCGAGGTGACTTAGTAATTCCCAGAGAAGTACTTATGGTTATATTTCAACCAGGGGGAGGGGATATTTACATAAGGGGATTATCTACATACTTTTAGTAGGGGGATGGGGAAAATATAGGGAGTTAAATAATAATGTCAGTAGTAAATATGGATATGACAAGAAAGCGCTAAGTTTCAGAGATCTTAGGCTTCAAAGGGGAGATAGAACCTTATAGAGAAAGTATGGATCCTCCTTGAGTGAAGCAGATCTTCACCCAGGCTAATGACATGGAGAATGATGAAACTAAGAGATATCAAGCAGATATTGACTTCTTTTAGGGGAAATTAGTTAATAATTTGGGGAAGTGGAAGAAAGGGAAGTTAGTTATGCCTTATTTGAGCTCCTTCACATGAAAACTGCCTGGTGACTGTGACCTGAGTAGAGATTATACTTTAAAACATGTCAATGAACATAAATCAAGATTCTGCAACCTCAAAACTACCTACCCAACCTACTTACCTAAAATTTTTTCTTCTTTTGGTTTGGGTGCACTTAGACTTGCAGACCCAACATTTCAATTTTTTCTTTTTATGCCTCCCTATCTACAAACTACCCTTATTTCTTCCAAGGGCCCAGATTAAGAAGTTGGGCTCCTTTGATTCTCTACCTATCTAAGAATCTGCCAAGATTAAGCTGTTTGGACAGATTTTCATTCTCTATATTCTAAAACAAGAAATTGAAACCTAGGGAGACCAAGATTAGCCTGTTTGGACCTCCCTTTAGCTGAAAATTCTACAAAACTGGAACGAATCTTCAAAATTGGAATGCAGTAGATGAACTTTGAGTAGCATTCTCTCCTTGGTGACTGTTTAGCAAATATGGAGCATTGCAGCATGCAAAGTATGACATATTTGGCCTGTGAAAATGTTAATCATGAAATATGAGTAACTTGCTGCAGCAGGAGGCTAACAGTGGCTCCACTTGGGGATGGCTTTTCCTTGTGAGAAGCCAAGAACAGCAGGTCAGATTGCCTTGATTCTTCTGTTATGGTTGTGCTTTGAAATTCTTAGTGCTGACTATTGGATTGATTTGAACTTTTGGACTGGTAACAACACTTTCCTTTAACTGTTTTGTTGTTAAACTATAAAGCACTGCTTGCTTTCTTCTGCGTGCTTTAGCATCATGGATCCTTACAAAAATCAAAGTGCTGATATATACAAACATTTTATGTACACAAAAATAACACCGCTTGCTCTTTTTAATCAAAAGGATCATTGTAGTGCTTTAGCATTCGGCCATTGACAGGGCCTTCTTCAGCTGTGCTGCCATCTAGAGATCTGAGAAAATATGTATTATTGCCTTGCACAGTGCTGATAATGTATGGACCTTTCCACAGAAAATCAAATTTTGCATGTTTGCCCTTGTCCTCTCTTTGTGAATCTCATCTTACAACTTTGCTGCCCATCCAAAAATCTTCTGCTTTAGCCTTCTTATCAAACATCTTTTTGAGTTTTTCTTGCAGCATTTGAGCTATGTCGTAGACTTGCTCTCTGGTTTGCTGAAGATGAATGGTTTGATTAACTCTTCTCTGCATGTCATTTGGTTCAGCCCGAATTTCCTGCAATAGTTTAATAGTAGGAATGCCCAAAGATGAAGGAAATTTGGCTTCCATGCCATATACTAGTTCATAAGGGCTCATCCCAATGGATTTCTTGGTGGAAAGTCTGTCTGCCCACAGAGCATTTGTGAGCTTCCTATGCCAGTTCTTTTTGTTTTCCTCCAGCAATTTCTTTATGATATTGATGAGGCTTCTGTTGGACGATTCGGCCAAGCCATTACCTTGAGGGTAGTATGCTGTGGAGTGGCCCAAGGTAATGTGGTATTTATGGCAGAAGTTGATCATGTTTTTGGATTTGAAGGCAACAGCGTTGTCAGTGACGATTTTCTCAGGGCAGCCAATTCTAGAAAGGATATTACTCTCAAGGAATTGGATAATGGTGGAGTCGTTGGCTTGTCTACATGGAATGGCTTCAATCCACTTAGTGAAATAATCGGTGGCTGTTAAAATCCACT
>APFE030007124.1:0-49058 GCA_000404065.3 Pinus taeda | reverse complement strand
CCTTATTAGCTCAGCTAGGTTTGGGATAAATCTCCTTAGGAAATTGATCTTTCCAAGGAATGCTTGCAGTTCTTTTATGTTTCTTGGATATGGGATTTGGAGGATAACTTGAATCCTTTCAGGATCAATTCTAGTCCCATCTTTTGATATGATATGCCCTAGAAGCTTGCCTTCCTCAAGGGAAAACAGGGACTTCTTGGGATCAAGGAAATGCCATATTTCCTGCATGTCATGAAAATTTTCCTTAAGTGCTTAAGGTGCTCTTGGTCAGATTTGGAGAATGGGGTTAAATCATCAAGGTAAACAACAAGGAAATCATGTATCTCCTTGGAAAATGCAATATCCATTGCCCTTTGAAAGGTAGCACCAGCGTTTTTCAGCCCGGAAGGCATTTTGACGTACTTAAATGTTCCCCACGGTGTGGTACAGGCTTTCTTGTCTTGGTCGCCCGGGTGAACAAGTATCTGATTAAATCCTGAAAATCCATCTAGTAAAGAAATTTTAGAGGAACCCACTACTCTTTGTACGATATGGTCCATTTTGGGAAAAAGGTAATGGTCTTTTAGAGAGACCTGGTTTAAATTTCTCAAGTCTACACACAGTCTTATCTTTCCTGGTTTTTTTCTAGTGGGAACTAAATTGGATACCCATTCAGAGAATCTGATGGGTGCAATGATACCTGCTTCAAACATTCTCTTTATTTCTTTTTCAATAAGGGGAAGAAGCATGGGGTTGATTCTTATAAGTTTCTGTTTGAATGGTTTTTGATTTGGTTTTAAGGGAATGGTATGTTGGATCACTGAGGTGTCATAGGACTTCAAGTCCTCATAACTCTAGGCAAATACATCTTGGAATTCTTTGAACAAATCCACGTATTTCGGTTTTTGATCAGGGGGAAGATTTTTGGACAACTTAATCATTCTAGGCTACTCTGCTATTCCTATGTTGTGTTCTTCTATAACAGCATTCAGAGGCTCCATTTTTGGCTTTTTGGGCACATCATTGTCATCAAAAATGTCTTCCAATTGAGTAAGACCGACAGGTAGAAAATTACTCTTTAGATCAATAAACTCATCCTCTGTTTTGGTTGTTTCCTCTAAACACACTTGTTTCAACTGCTCTATGTTTGCGCTGTTAAACACAGTTGGGTTAAGGATTTGTTTAGCTGTTGCAGTTGTTACAGTCGTGTGATTTTGTTCTGTTAACTGTTGGGAATCGTTCATGGCATCCATATCAATGTTTGTGTTAGAAAATTCGCCCTCAAGAGTTAGGAAATTGTTAATCTGGGCATCATTTTGAAATACCTGCCAATCCTTTACATTGTTAGGGACTGGAGGTCTGTGTTTTATTTCAGTGGTGAAATGGTGAGTTGGTTCAAAGGGAAGCTTGCATGTTTTAGCAAAAGTTGCTAGACTGTGGGCATGAATATTATGATCTCTTGAAATTTTGGCAAGCTTGAATTCACTGAAAGAATTGAGTATTTCGGTGGCAGCAGCCCTGTAAGCTCTCATTCTACTGTCATTCGTAACAAAGTTACCTTTCATTTGTTGTATGATCAAGTTGGAGTCACCTAGGATGGAAACTTTTGTAGCTCTTAGGATTTTGAGTAGTCTAAGGCCTAAGAGAAGAGCTTCATACTCTACCATGTTGTTTATACATTTGAAATTGAGTCTATAGGCATGGCCTTCTGCATGATTATCATGTGTATTATAAATCCATACTTCTGCCCCCACTCCTAACTTATTGACAGAACCATCAAACTCTAAATACCATGTGTTTTGTTGTTTGAGGTTTGTATTGAGAGTTTCAGTTTTTTGGGGATTGGGCAGACTTACAATTTCTGTTTCGAGATGTTCTTCTTGCTGTTTGTTGGTTGCCTTGACTGTTGAGACAATTGCATGGGTATTGGCAACCGATTCCTCATTGATGTATGTTTCTTGTTCCAAAGATAACGGCTTATCATCAGTTGGGGGGCTGGTGTTATCATTAAATAAAATAAAACAATCCATATCAGAATGGATTGAATAAATTGGAAAATTTTGGGGCTTTTCCTCACTGCTTACCACATACTTCACTAATGTTTCTCTATACAGTCTCTTTGGTTTCCCAAAGACTAATATAGTGGCATGAGAGAGGTCGAGTTGAAGGGATCCTTGCAATTTTGCTCCCCATGATCTGGATAGGAGCATGCCATACTTTGTGGGAATGTCAGCAACTACTACATCCATTAGGAATTGTCTTGTTGGGATTGGACTAGAGACACACAAAGGTCTTTAATCAAGCCTAAACATTTGACTTGACTTGAGTCAAAGGAGTATAGATCTTTGTATGGTCTTGTGACATCAAGGTTCAACCTTTCCATTACATCTTTGGGCATAAGGTTATGTGAGGCACCTAAGTCAAACATGGCACTATGCAATATTTTGTCATGTATGTGCAGACTGACATAAAAAGGTGGAACAGGTCCATATGCTGATTTTCCATTAACTTCTGGACCAAACAGCAGCTCAGGGGTATTGTCTAAAATGTTTACATCATCCCTTACCTCTAGTAGTTGAAGTGACCTTTGAATTTGTTGCCTATATACATCATGTTTGGCAAGTTCTGAGAGGGGAATGGATAGCTTGAGTTTTCCAATCTCTGCTTCTAAACTGAATGGTTTTTCCAATGAGTTCTTAGTGTTGATAGCGGCAGATTTCTCTTTTTCAGGCATACTCTCTATGTTTTCTTTTGGAATGTCAATGTTATGATGAATGACAGTTTGCGGGCTTTTTGCTTTGGGAGGATTTTTTGGAGTGCCGTTCAGATTTTCTTTTGGGGAGGATTGAGGTAGAGGCCGATCAATAGGAGGCTGTGTGTCTGTTATATCCTCCACAGTTACCTGATGTGGGTTTGGGACAGAACTATCAGCTGGTTGAGTTATGGTGACATTTCCTTTAAATTTGTTGGGATGTTCACTATCTTTTGTTCTGCTAGATGTGGGGAAATCAATGGTCCTTGTTCTCAATTTGTATTGTTTGTGTACCTCGTACACAACAGTACCATAGCCTTGTTTGAAATCGAAAGACTCTCCCGACATGGTGTGAAATTGTTTTACATCAGGGTATTCTCGGTCCTCTTCGGTAAGAAAGATTTGCTGTTCATTTTCCGAATCTATCAGGTTCATATGAGTCCCATCTGTGGGCTCAGTGGATGTAGATGCCTCTGCATAGTTTTCTTGGAAAGGAGGCCTGACATCATGGTCGAGACTGGCCCTTCCAGCGTTTGTGTTTTGAGTTTTTCTGAAGTTCTGGTTCCTTATGGCATTGGGCTGTTGGCCTTCCCATGAATTTTTCCTCTCAACATTGTCTACTCTGTCTCCCAGCCTGTGGATGCTAGTGATAATAGCATCTAGCTTTTGATCGAAGGCTGAGGGTTCTTCCTTGAAGGTGGTTCTTCTCTCAGTTCTGGCTCTGTTTCTTTTAGCAATTAGATTTGCCTCCACACTAACAGCAACATCTTGCATTTCTGCAAGGCTCTGAGGGGCTCTTTCCCTTAACTGATATGCCATCTCAGCATCAAAGCCATCACGGAATTTGTACAAAGCGAGATCAGGTGGAGGTCTTAAATTTTGTGGTATTGTATTGTAAACATTATTAAACCTTGCACAGTAATCCAAAACCGTTTCCTGAGGTCCTCTTTTGATAGTATCATACTCAGATAGTATGTGTAGGGGGTCTTTCTTTTTCTCCCATCTGTTAATAAATGTCTGGTATAAGGCTTCAGGGTTTAATATGGAATTGGGTGTAAGTGCCCTAAACCAGGTTCTGACATCATCGGTCAAACTTTGGACGAAAATCTTCATTCTCACACTATCATCATCAATTTCATAACTCTCGAAGTAATCCTGCATTTTCTTTGTATGCTGTAGGGCGGTGCCGGAGTTTGTGCCCTCAAAATAGGTGATTTTTGTTTGGTAGTCTTGAGGCATAACCCTGGGATTAGCAGGCAGCTGTAAGGGCGCATATCTATTAGCCATGATAATGGGGATAAGTGGAAAAACTGGGGCAACTGGGATAGAAGGAGTAGTAGTGGTAGTAGGAGTATAGGATGGAGGTGTAGAAGAGCTGCTTGGAGAAGGGGGTGATGAACTAGGGGAACTTGGGGTTGATCGAAATAAAACTTTGACAGGGGTTGGAACACTGCTTGGCTGAACTGTTTCAGGACTCGCATCAATTAGGTCTTCTTGTTGCTTTTGTTTTCTAATGATCTTAGGGATTAAATTTGGATTTTCAAAAGTAGCTGGGCGTTTGGCATCAGGATTTGATCTTGTATAACGCGTTTGCTTTTTAGGAGCCAGCTTCTAATCTATTTTTTGGGAAATTTTCCTAACAACACAGGTCGACCGAGACTTTCAAAGGTCGGTTTCTTCCTCTGTGGAGCTGCAGACTGGTTTAGTGAGATTATCTGAGGAGTTCCCCTGCGGAGTCGCCATTATGTTATCACTCAGGTTGTCCCTAAGCTCCTGTAGGGATACGGCCGAGGTAACCACAAAACCAATCTTTGGACTACAGGTTCTAGCCCACCTGCAATTAGAGAGGGCTCTCTCTTTATGATTTAACTATGTTGATGGTGATTTTAGGCTAGTTGTCAGGTTCAGGGGTTTTCATTTTTTGTTTGGATGGAAGGTGTATGCCAGGTATAAAATTCCAAGCAGAGAGGCAAGGTAAGGTGTGATAAGTTTCAAACCATTGGGCATGGAGTCATGGATTAAGCGTCGCTGTTGCGTTTTCTTGGTCACAAGAGGATTGTGGAGCGGGATAGCCACAGATGAAACAATTATCAATTTGCTGAAAGGATGGAATGATGCTCAGGGATGAAAGACACTTAAGAATATTTCATCAAACTGACAGGGAGGGGAAGTGAATGAATGGTTATCTAGGAGTAGTTAAGAATTCCTAAACTATCATCCATATGTGAAAGAAACAATGTAAACAAGATCATTTAAGTATGCATGTTCATAACTATTCCTAATGAAAACATGAAAAATTGCAGAAATTGAGCCTAAGGTGCATTTGAGCAAATCCTAAGCTATTCTTCTTTTATGCAATTTAGATGGCGGAATAATGATAAAACAAACACGAAAAACTAACAGAGTTAAGAAACACTTATTGAACCATGTAGAAGCATAGGAATTCCACAATCACTCCTCGGCCAATTAAACACAACAGACAGTTTCAGAATCCATGCTTTCGACAGTCTTTGATTATAGAAAGCATCACAGTTACAGTGCGAGTCTCTGCTTGAGAGAAAGATCGGAATAACAAAGATCAAGCTACTGATCAACCAACCAACCAACCCCTACTCCATTTTTCAGGGTGGTATATATAAGCAAAATATCTGAAGTCATTTATTACAATTGACCTAAACAGGTCTACCAAAAAAGTTTTTCTAAAACCTAATCGTTGCTGGAATTAAATGCAAGTAAGTCCTTTGGGCTGTGCTAGAGGCAACTGAATCAAGTTGAGTTGATGAGGTGTCCTGTGTGGATTGGTGCAGCGGTTCTGTCATAACGGTGCATTGAGTTCTGGTCCACTAATCTTCCGTGAGTTTAATGTGCAGTCATTTGTGCTGGTGAGCCTTCAATGCGTCTTCAATTGCTTCTTGACTTTCAAAGCTTTCGTTTTAATGTTGGATTTGTCTCAAGCCCTGAGAAAATCTCCTCTGATACACTTTGCCGCTACATTGATGGTCTTCGACGCTTCCTGATACTCTTTGACGTGCTTTCTGTCTACAAATTTGATCTGATACTCTTTAATCTCTGTTCTTGGTCTCTTTCTGTCTTCAAATTTGTTTAATTTGGCAAAATCGGGCAATTTCGGGCTTTTTCAGTGCAAAAAGGGCCAAGGAATCACAAGATTCCCTAAAGACTCCCCAATATGGCCTATTTCCTGTAGCGAAGCGCTCGAAAACTGCCTATGTTTCTCATTCCGGAGCTCCGAAGCTCGACTTTTGCGCTTGCGCGAATTTTCGGTTTTTTGGCTGCTGACGTCAGCATGACGTCGGCAGTACGGTAGATGATGTCAGCATGCTGATGCCAGCAGTGGGGTCCTCTGGTACGGATATGACGTCAGCATGTTGACGTCATGAAGGTGACGTGGCAGTACGGCGGGGTGACGTGGCAGAGACATGTGGCAGGGTGACGTGGGCCGGACGCAGGCTGTGTGAGGTGATGTGGAGGCGACGTGGGAGGGTCAGGTGGCGCTCATGTTACGTTAGGGGAGGGAATTTTTGCCTGTGCATCGGACCGCCTTTCGTACGGAGGTAGTTTCTGTCAGGGGCGGCCCGATGCAATGGGAGGCCGCCACTTGTCTCGGTGTACGACGGTAAAACCGTCGGACGTTGGGTGGTAACCTACCACCACAATAGGGAGCCCGATGTGAACAAGGGCTGTCGGATCTGGGGGGGGCGATCCGACGGTGGACGGAATGGAGAGATGTGCGGATTTTAACAAAAGAGCGTGCGCGTTAAAGGTTTAATTTTTCGCGGCGTTGTGGGTTTTGAACTTTAGAAAATGGGTTAAATGGGTTTTGCGCGGTGGAAATTTATCAAACAAACATTAATAATTTCCAAAGAAGAATGCGCGGAGGGTTTTTTAGCATTTGGAATGGGTTTTGTTAGTGTTTGGAAAGGGTTTTCTTAGTGTTTGGGAAGGGTCAAAACACCTGGGAATGGAAATTTATGCAGAAGGAGGGTTCTTACTAAAGTCCAGGTGACTTAGTAATTCCCAGAGAAGTACTTATGGTTATATTTCAACCAGGGGGAGGGGATATTTACATAAGGGGATTATCTACATACTTTTAGTAGGGGGAATGGGGAAAATATAAGGAGTTAAATAATAATGTCAGTAGTAAATATGGAGATGACAAGAAAGTGCTAAGTTTCAGAGATCTTAGGCTTCAAAGGGGAGATAGAACCTTATAGAGAAAGTATGGATCCTCCTTGAGTGAAGAAGATCTTCACCCAGGCTAATGACATGGAGAATGATGAAACTAAGAGATATCAAGCAGATATTGACTTCTTTTGGGGGAAATTAGTTAATGATTTGGGGAAGAGGAAGAAAGGGAAGTTAGTTATGCCTGATTTGAGCTCCTTCACATGAAAAATGCCTCGTGACTGTGACCTGAGTAGAGATGATACTTTAAAACATGGCAATGAACAGAAATCAAGATTCTGCAACCTCAAAACTACCTACCTAACCTACTTACCTAACATTTTTTCTTCTTTTGGTTTGGGTGCACTTAGACTTACAGACCCAGCATTTCAATTTTTTCTTTTTATGCCTTCCTATCTACAAACTACCCTTATTTCTTCCAAGGGCCCAGATTAAGCAGTTGGGCTCCTTTGATTCTCTACCTATCTAAGAATCTGCCAAGATTAAGCTGTTTGGACAGATTTTCACTCTATATTCTAAAACAGGAAATTGAAACCTAGGGAGACCAAGATTAGGCTAATTGGACCTCCCTTTAGTTGAAAATTCTACAAAACAGGAATGACTTTTCAAAATTGGAATGCAGTTAGATGAACTTTGAGTAGCATTCTCTCCTTGGTGATTGTTTAGCAAATATGGAGCATTGAAGCATGCAAAGTATGACATATTTGGCCTGTAAAGATGTCAATCATGAAATATGAGTAACCTGCTGCAGCAGGAGGCTAATAGTAGGGTTTTGGCCTTTTCTAAAGTTTGGAGTTCTAGTAGAGTTACTTGATTGTCCTTCCGAGGATGATTTTCTTTCAATGGTCTCTACCCGGTCTCCCAATCTGTCCATTCCTTTGATGATTGCATCAAGTTTATGCTCAAATGCTGAAGGTTCTTCTTTGAAAGTTATTCTTCTTTCGGTTCTAGCCCTATTTCGTTTGGCAATCAAATTGCCTCTACACTAACAACGATATTTTGCATGTCTGCTAGGCTTGGAGGGGCTCTTTCCCTTAGCTGATATGCCATGTATGAGTCAAATCCATCAGGGAATTCGATCAAGGCCAAGTCGGGTGGGGGTTTAAGGTTCTGAGGGATAGCATTGTATGTATTGTTAAATCTAACACAATGATCTTGGACAGTCTCTTATGGACCCCTTTTTAAATTGTCATACTCAGTTAGTATATGTAAAGGGTCTTTATTCTTTTCCCATTTGTTTAAGAAGACTTGATATAGGGCGCCGGGATCAGCTATAGAATTTGCAGTAAGAGACCTAAACCAGGTCCTTACACCACCAGTTAGACTTTGAACAAAGGTCTTCATCCTTACTCCATCATCATCAATTTCATAGTTTTCAAAATAATCTTGCATCTTCTTGGTGTGCATTTGGGCTGTATAGGAACCAGCACCATCAAAATAAGTAATCTTACTTTGATAATCCTGAGGCATAGCCCCTAGATTTGCAGGTAACTGTAACGGAGCATACCGATTTGCCATAGCTATAGGGATAAATGGGACAATAGGAAGAAATGGGACAGCTGGAACAACAGGGACGATAGTGGATATGTGGGTAGTAGATGGGGGGGTAGGGAATGTGCCTTGAGAAGTGGATGAAGAACTAGGGGAAGAAGGGGCAGTATGAGGATGAATTGAAGCTTTAGCAGGGGTTGGAATATAGCCTTGCTGAAATGTTTCAGAACTTGAATCAACAAAGTCTTTTTGTTGCTCTTGTTTCCTAAGGATCTTAGGAACTTAGATTGGGATTTTCAAAAACAGCTGGAGGATCTAGGTCAGGATTTGACCTTGTGTAACGATTTTTCCTCTTTGGAGCCAGCTTCTATATTTGTTTTTGGTGATTTTCTGAGAATGTTTTCAATCAGAGGAGGTTCTTTTGAAACATAGGAAGCTTAAAAGCTCCTCTGACTATGTTGAAAGAAGGAAATTGATTTAGTTCCCCAGTGGAGTCGCCAATGATGTTATCACTCAGGTTGTTCCCTGCTTCCTGTAGGGAATGCGGCCGAGGTAACCACTAACCAATCTTTTAGCTGCAGGTCCTAGCCTACCTGCAACCAGAGAGGGCTCTCTCTTTGTAGTTTAGCTTTGTTTTGAAATATTTTAGGCTAGCTATGATGAACAAGGTTTGGTTTTAAGTTTGTTGGATGGTGATCTCAAACAGAACTGGGATGCAAGTATATAACTGTTTTTTCCATTGGGAAATGGAGTCACTGACAGTGTAATTATTGAAAGGGCTTCTTGGTGGAAAGGTAGTACTACAGAGCAGGATAGGCAGGCTAGAAACAATTTTCAAATCTGGAAATGATGGAATGAAATTAGGGAATGAAAGGCAATCAAGAATTTTTCATTATACTGGCAGAGGGAAAATGTATGAATATTGTGTAGGAGCAATTAAGGATTCCTATACAATATTCAAAATGAGAGAACTAGTGCAAACATGAGCAGTTAAGAATTCATATTTATGACTAATCTTGAAGAAAACATAATAGATAACAGAGATTGAACATAAGGTGCACTCAAACAAATCTGATGCTATTCTTCTTCTCTATTACCAAGATCATGAAACATAGATGAGATTTACAAAATAGAAAACATAAGACACAGTTTAGCATAACTTATTGTTCCATAGCATGACACAAGAATTCTGTAGCAAGTCCTAGAACATCCAATCCACCTTCAGATCATTCAAACAGAGTGAACTTCAACAACCATTTGTATTAACACAATCTAATATCTTACAGCGCAGTTCACAATGAAGAAATCATCAACCCACAATACATATCTTTTACAAGTATATATAGGAGTTTTTACAAAATATCCCATAGGGGAATATCTGGACATCAATGTATCCATCTACTTCTGACATAATTAATAACGATTTGTGGAAAAATCGCGCAGCAATAACTAAGGAATTTAAAGATCTTTACTCGTTGTGGTAGATGTCCTGTGTGCTGTTGAACTTTCGACTCTGGCTGTCGGTGGGTGACCGCTTCCTTGAAATGTTGTACTGTAGTGCTGTCCTGTGACACCTGTTCTGCGCTTTGTCTCGTGCTTACTATTGACTTGTAGCTAACATGGAATATGAAAATTGAAAAAGGACCCAAAGACTGATGTCACCTGGGTAAAATGGCCAGCATTGCTTGCCACCAATCTTCAGGAGGAAGTTGATGCCTTTGAATCTTGATGAGTGTCTCATCCCTTCTGTATATTTGTAATAGTTTGGTGGCATCTCAAATAGGTGGTTAACTTCATGCTCCATATAAAATAAGTTTTCCAGCTTATCATAGAGAGTCTTTCCTGTAGGAGGTCCTGCTTATGCTGAAGAACTTGATGAAGCAGTAAGCTGATTTGTGACATAATTATTGAGCCTAGTTGCATATTGGTCACGTGTCGATAACCTTCCGGAGCTGGTTAGTAAGATGGGCAATCCTCTAGTTTGCAGTGCTGCAAGCTTTATTTCAAAATTATCTACATCCTTTTGGATTTCCCGACATCTTGCTTCTAGAGTTTGAATAAGACTTCTTAAAGTCAGCACTTTCTTGGCTGTCAGTATGGCATCTGTTCTGTTCATGATCTGAAATGCTACTAATTCTTCCCTGGTTTGATGATTTAAGAAGTTGATCATTTTGTTGGCCTGCTCAGGCATGTTTCCTAATGCCGTTCTGGCTCTCTGAGTTTCAAACTGAGCTTTGCCAACTAGTTCTACCTGTTCATATATGGCTTGAATTGACCTCCATTGGCGAGTGATTGACTAATTTATCTTGGCCCACAAAATCTTCTTTATTTCAATCAGGGTTTTGTCTAAAGCTAGCTCTTTCTCCAAGGCTTTAATTTTGTCATTCAAGGCCTTAGTTTCCCTGTTGTTTTCATCTACTGTCATTTTTGACTTATCATAACTAGCCTCAATCTTGGCTAGCTTTTCTTTCCATTTGCAATTCAAGAGCCTTAATCTCTTTCATCATGGCCTCCATGCTCAAGCTAGCCTCTTGCACTGCTGCTGCTGTTGGATCTACTGAAGTG
This sequence comes from Pinus taeda, assembly GCA_000404065.3. NCBI lineage: Eukaryota > Viridiplantae > Streptophyta > Pinopsida > Pinales > Pinaceae > Pinus > Pinus taeda. Next base: position 38,068 of record APFE030007124.1, on the reverse strand, counting down.
GGTGCACCTGTTGTTGAAGTTGAACCTGGGGGAGGTGCTGCTGAAGGAGCTGTAATTGTCGGAGCTGGTACTATGGGAGCAGTTTGGGATGGTTGAGGGGCCAAGTCTAACTGTTTCCCTCATTGAGCTTCCTCCAATGCTTTCTTTATTTCCATTATCCTTTCATTCATCCTCATAAGTAGACTTACCACATCCTCCACTTCTTGTTGTTGTGCTACTTCTGCAGTTTGAGGATGGATGGTGACTGGCAGCTTCATTTGTTTTCTTAATGCTGCTATGTCTTCCTCCTTTTTCTAATCAAGGCCTGTGTGCCTTTGGGATCTTTGGGATCATGTCCCAACTCTATGATGATCTCCTCCAAGGATTTTATCATATTATCCTTAGCCAACGATGATGCCTTTTCCAGCTCTAACTGCGCAGAAGTATTGTATAGAGAGTTCTGCAATCTGTGGGCTAGTAGAGCCTTGTCTGCGAGTGTAGAATAAACCATTTCTCATGTCTACTTATGTAATTCAATCTGGTCTAGAGGATGAATATCTTTTGCTAATACCTCCAGATTGGTTCTAATGTAATCTACAGCTCACTGTGGTTGCTGTGTAATAGGCCTGAAGTGACTATGTGTCATCTTTCCTGCTTCTATATCATAGGTTTCCATTAGCCTCTGCTGATTTGTCGGAGCCATTCTCATTAACTAGTTGTAAAGCTGAAACCCTATAGGCTTGTTTCTAGCTTTAATCTCCATGAATGCCTTCTTTATATCGGAGCCCCTTTGGGCTTGCTGTTGGGAGGATGAAACCTCCCCACCTGGTTGTTTCTCTTTTTCTTGCTGAAAGGAGCAGGTTGATGTTTCCAAGATAGGAGGGATCTGCTACTCAGTAGTCCCCTCACCCCTGATGTTTCCCATGGTCTCTACAGTGATTTCCTCCTCGACATAGGGGTTTAGCCTCTGCCTTTTTTCTCCTTGTTGGTCCGTGGGTGACTCATCTGTTCTATCCCTCTTTTTACCTCTTTCCTCATTGTGAGGAGTTTGTAGCACAAGGATTTCAGGTGCTTTTGTTTGTGTTAAAGGGCTTTGCTCTTGTCCCTTCTCTGGATTTGAGGACGACTGCTCCTCCATTGTGCTTTGCTGTTCAGAATGTTCAATTTCTTTGCCATTTTCTGCTGATGATATGGCATCTTTAGCAGACTGCCTTGAAGTGGCAGTTGATGTGCTTGCTCCCACTGGTTGAGGCTATGCGAAGGTGACCTGTGCAACATAATCCAGGTCAATTCTTTTTTCAATTTCTTTCATGTCTCTCTCTAATTTTTCTTCTTCAGTGAGCTCTTCATCATCTAAGGTGTCTTCTACCCATTCTGATCAATTGGCATATTGTTCAATGTGGGGGCGTAACTGGTGCACATATCTTGAAAGCCTATGTTTGATTCTTCTAAGGCTTATGAAGTGTTCAGGGTCATGTGGTGCCTAGTAGAAGCTCTGTTTTAGCATGAGTTCTTGTCCTAGCATGTTGTCTGCATCTTTCCATGCTTCTTCCCTTTTGTTGAAAACAAAGGGATCCAACTGGTTTCTGATTTTAAGCTGTGCCTTCTTGTTTTTCCCATGGAAATGGGTCAAGTCTACATTACTGAATTGCCTGAAATATTCCAAGGCAAAAAGTCTCATCGGTACGTATCTTGGCAGCTTATAGGGAGACAATTCACACCCATAAATTCTTATTACTGTGTGGTTTTGGTAGAAGTACTAATCACCAATGCTATAGCCCTTAGAAAGATGCAAGATCCTTTGCATTTCAACAGTAAGCCTGGTAGGAGGAGTCACCATCAGTAGGCAAGTAGCAGGGTAGATGAATAGGTCAATAAACTCACAATATGTGTATGGAGAATGGTGGACTTCATGGAAAACTGAGGTCCAATAAACAACAAATCTCCTCTCTCCCTTTGGGCTAATCTCCTCAGAGGAACCTTGAAACTATCTGGGTGATAGTAGAGTAGCAAGTGGTATATATAAGAAGTGTATTTAAATACTCTTTCTCTCTCCATCATCATGAATTGTTCATGTATCTTGTTTGCTATGAATGTGGCATAGTCATACATGACAACAAGAGGCTGCCCTGGGGTGAATATGGTTAGGAGAAAGAATACAGTCTCATCCACAAATTCTCCTGTTCTACATCCTAAGATGTATGAAATCATGCCCGCCATGATCTTGCCTGTTTCATTAATTGAAGCCTGATGATAGGGAGGAGCATGATCATATTGGCACTGTGGCTCCATAAACAGCTGACTAACTCTTGATATTTTTTGCTTTAGAGAGCCTTGCACCCCGATCCACCAAGAGTTTCATTGTGAGGGGAACCAAAGTCTGAGGAGGCTCAAAGTTTAGCATTTCATTTATAGCTTGAGGAGTGATATCGAAGAGCACAGACCCATCTGGACTGAGAATTTCCCTCAGAGTGGGTTCATAGTGTGCATGGCATAGGTGGATGAAATTAGGTAGCACGTTGACTTCTTGAAGGTAATAGAGGGGCATGCTAGATTGCCAAATCCCTAGAACATCAGTGTTATTCTTGTGCTTGTGTTTGAATTGGCCTACAACTTCGAGGTGAGAAGTAAGGCCCATCATATCTCTGATATGAAAGTCTCTGTCTACTAATGGTAGCCACTCTAAGTCCATATGTGGGGCATTTAAATGAGCAATGTTCAAGGCTACTGGAGTCTCCATATCGTGCTGGTATGGATGGTAGTGTAGGTGTCAAACAGCAAGAGGAAGTAGAATTCAAGCTCAGAGGATATTGACAGAAGTCTGAAAATTGACCTTCTTTCCCCAACCAATTTTTGTGTATTCAGTTTATGATGAATAACAAATTTACAGCCCTTTGACTGGGTTCTTCACATAAAAATTGCCAAATTGCAGGCTCTGTGGACTGAGCGCTGAGTTGAATTTCGCCCAAAGGGGCACAAGTCTGCAAAGGGAAAGGGAAACTGAGGGTTCCCTTTAAAAAATAGGTTACAATTAATCGGAATAGGGTGCTCGACTAATTTATCTCAAAGTTTGAACGATTTGTGGAGTTTGTGGGCGCATATGGATGAATAGAGTGTAGGAATAGCTTGTTTGCAGAGGAGATTAGTTGAAATTTGCAGGTTTGTTGTGACTTACCAGCTCAATAAGAAATTCCGAACACGGAAGGATTAGTAGGAGTGCTAACGGAGATAAAATGTAGGCACCTTCGGCAAATTTGAACAGAGAAGAGAAAAAGCAGGGCATTCGGGTGAAATGCAGATAAATACCTCTTTACAGGGCACTGAGGGCACTTGAGAGGTATAGTTTGAGCTGCGGAGTAGAATTGCAGGTTGACAAGCTGTAGAAGCTCTGGGAGTGTAAATGGCGGAAAAATGAATGCGCGTTGTTTACACAGCGAAAACAGAAATAAACCAAAATAGACGTTTTCACGACTTTTAACCAAATTTTGGAAATTTGGCGCTTTCCTCTGATGACGTCATCATGACATATTTTTTGTCAGGTAGCGGGTACGAAAGATGACGTGGTGGGTGACGTAGATGATGATGTCATCATGACACAGTGGCAGGGTGATAACTTCAGCGGGCGACATGGCGCAGGTACAGCACAGTGGCAGGCGACGTGGCAGCATCGTCATGCGGTGACGTAAGCAACAGGGGAGGGCGGTAAGTGGTTTGCGTCGGACCGCTTTTGGTATGGGAGTGGTATGTGTCAGGGGTGGCCCGATGTAATGAAAAGCCGACAGCTGTCACGGTGTACGACGGTGAAACCGTCGACCATCGGGTACTATCATACCGCTACGAAGGGGCGCCCGATATGCATGAGGGTCGTTGGATCTAGGAGAGCCGATCTGACGGTGGACGGGAGGGCAAAACGATCGGGGTTTAGCAGAAAAGCGCGCCCGATAAACGTAAATTTTTCATGGCTGCGGGTGGGTTTTAGACTTTAGGTTAAGGTTTAATGTGTTTCAGCGCGGGACTGTGGTTATTCGTTTAACCAAGTTTTTAAATGAAATCCATGATAAAATGTATGCGCGGAGGGTGATAAGGTAAAGTTATTCATTTAACAGGGTGTTAAATAAATCCTAAGGGTAGGTGAACGTGGAAGGGCTAACACTGGATCCCAAATGAACCCAATATTTCACGACTTTTGTTATTAGGCTATAGTTGCCATGGGGATGAATATTTAGTATTTTTGGGGTTTTTATATAGTTTTTTGTAGATTAGGGGGAGGGGAAATGATTTAGGGAGCTAGATAATAGGGTTAGATGTTAATTATGGAATAAGAAGGGAATGGATGTATGCTAAGTTTATAGAATAGAGACTTAAGCATAGGGAAATGAGTGGATTATGTAAAGATTAATTTTACACAAAAAATGTGGCTTCTTTTGACTAAGTCAACTCATATGTCAACTTGATTTTTAACAAGAATGGAGTGAAAATGGACTTTTTGGGCAGATCCCAAGGTCCTTGAGGGGATGTTAATGAATGATTTGTGAGGAAATGAAAGGGGAAGTTAATCATGCTTCCTTGTTGTACCATCAAACAAATGCCATGGTGCTAATGCCACAAGTGACATAAGTATTTCTTGACAAGACCATAAGTGATTACCAATCTGCTTTTGCAACCTCAAACTACCTACAGAGCCTAATACACCTAACATTTTTTCTTCTTTGTATTGGGTGCACTTGAACTCGCAAACTATGATTGTCCCTTTTTCTTTTGAATGTCCTCCTATCTAAATGTACTCTTATCTCTTCCAAGGGCCCCGATTAAACAATTGGGCTCCTTAAATTCTCTACCTAGCTAGCCATCTGCCAAGTTTGTATCTAAATGTACTCTTATCTCTTCCAAGGGCCCCGATTAAACAGTTGGGATCCTTAAATTCTCTACCTAGCTAGCCATCTGCCAAGTTTGAAATGTTTGGACAGGTATTGCTTTCTCTATTCTACAATAGCAATTTAAACATGGTATGGCCCAAGTTGAACTGTTGGGCCATCCATCAAATGAAATGAGCAGCAGTACCTCCACATGGTAATCTTGCAAAATAAGATAGCAGTGGCATTTTAACTAGCCACTTTCATGGTCTTTGGTTTGGGGTTCATTTTCATTATTTTTTCTGACCAATTGATTTTCTTGCCTTTTGATTATTCTTTTAATGCATTACCCTTTTTTCATCTTTTAATTTTCTTTGCCTGTATACAAAATATCAAAATATGGAACCTCTGCAATATGCAGGGATGAAAATATTTAGCACTTCCACTGTTATTTAGCACTTCCACTGTCAATCATGAAAAATGAAACCTATTAGTATAGGAATCTAACAGGTTACAATGATATTAACCTGGAAAGTCTATTGTTTGGAGCATTATTGTTATACATTGATGAATATTGGCCGGCCTTGGCAGCGTTGAGGAATAGGAAGTTAATACACAACGTTAATTATATAGGAAAATGCAGCAAATACGTGGCCCTCAGATGTGTGTAGCAGAAGCGAATAACGTTTTAGAGGCATGTGTTATATATTTAATACACAAGATGGGGTTATTTATCGTTTCTGACAAGTGTTTCACTCCTGAAAACGATCAGTGCAGCTAGGCACAATGTGACCCTTCCAAATAATTCTGAAAGCAAGCTATGTATTGACTATAGCAATAGAGGTATATTAAGCTACATTGTAGCATTTTTATTATATTGACAGTGTTCACTTGCACCCTTACAAATTTCCCATCGAGACTGCATTGATAACATGTTATAATACATTCATTGCTAATATATTGCAAATACGTTGATATTATTGGTGGAAGACATGATAAGTTTGGATGAGTTTATTGGAACGGAGCCTATATACTGACGGGGTGATATATGTATTGTTGTTGTCATTTATATGGCATCAATATTGGAATAATGTGGCGTCTAAGATACTCAGAGTATCACTTATCCGCTTCTCCTCCATCCTCTTCGTTTGGCTTGGACGAGCTAATTTGCGAAGGAGAACGCTAGTACTGAAGCTCGATTATGTGAATCGGAGATGAAGCAACCTACCCTAATTTGCAGCCAATAGGAGGAAAGTCAAAGGTGGACTGAATCGATAAATGTTTGAGAAACTTTAAAGGTTGTGTACTCCATTGTTTTTGCCCTCATTAGGGCATCTGCCATAGAAACAAGGAATAAAATCTTGGCTCATTTATCAAGCAATTCGTTGAAGATCAATAACCTTTATCAAACAAAAATCGAGATCTATTGGAGTCTCAAAAACCATGTACAAAGGCCTATTGCACTCGGCCTAGGGCTCCCTCGATAACCTTACATTATCTGATCTCTATATAAATTATGACATTGTGACTATGATTTCAAGGAATAATGAGTTGTAGAAGTCTGCGCGGGACATTTTGATGTATATGAATAGAATGTATGATACAAACTCCAACAAAGCACCTGTCTATGAACTTGGATTAAATTTGTGGCAAGACCATATAGTTCGTTCTGCAAAAATTAAGGATAGGCTATAGGCTATGTTTAGGGAATTAGGGGCATAGTTGATGGTAAGTCATGAAAGAATCCCTCTGGAGAGTGACAAGTAGGCTATAAATTGGTATATAATCTTTTTACAGAGAAATTGACTGCTCACTTAAAGAAAGAACGAAAGAAAAAATGGGAAGAGAAACAGGCACAATCCACACTAGAGGATTTAAGCCAGCTCCCAACACTTGATTAGAAACACCCTAAAACTAGCAGTAGCACATTAGAAAAGGAGCATGAAGATTTTCAAATGAAAAGTTGATTATCTTCATAAACAAGTGGATTCCATGAAGACAAGGGCCCAGTAATTGATGTTGTCGTATGGTATGACGGTAGTGTATGGCGAGAAGCACTTCACACAAAAGACCTTGAGGAGGATCTGGAACATCGAAAACTTGCAAACTTTAGTCCTCTAACAAATTACAGGATCGAGTGGAAGTATGGTGTGTTTAGCAAATTCGATGCTTGTATTGTTTCAGTAAATATATATAATGATGGTAGCATCCTTAGTATTGTCACAATTTTTTCTCCTCGCGGTACACATGTAGCTGGCATTACTGTTGCTTACCATCCAGAGGAGAATTTTCTAAATGGAATTACACCAGGAGCTCAAATTATCTCATGTAAAATTGGAGATTCTCGATTGAGGACAATGGAAACAGGAACTGGCTTGATATGTGCTTTGATAGAAGTAGTTGAGAATACTCTTCTTGAATTTGTACGTTGTCAAATAAATGGAGAATTCATCAATCGAGGTTTAATGCGTAGTATCATTAAAACACTAACAGAGCTGGGACCTTCTATTTACCACGAGGAAATAATTTTTTTGGGGTTTTGTGCCCTAACTCCGGATAAAGGACATTCAGGCTTACTTAGCTTATGATTTGCATCGATATTTTCCACCAAGCAATAGGTTGACCTGGTATTAGACATGTGATTCTTAGATCGATGGACCTAGCGAACCGGTTGATGTAGCAGTGGGAGATGAAATGGCCAAAAGCAGTGGTGTACAACTAAACTTCAACTAGATAAGGTGTGCAGATGTTTTTGAATAGAACTTTTTTGTTCTTATGTCATTTTGATGGAACACTTTCTTCATCACCAAAATAATCCCGACATACCTCAAAATCATATAGACTTTAACGAACGAATGCTCCAGCTTCATATCTGTGGAAGTGTCTATCTCCAGAGAAAGTGAGTATCCTTTTAGAGAAGCATGCAGGGAGGTGATGTTCGTGTTGCCTTCGAAGGATGACAGAATCGAAGCCCTCTTCTAAACCCAGAAACATACTTTCACTCACAGAACCATCGAATTCCACACAAAAAGATATTATGGCATTAGTTGTCCACGAGTTCTCTATATCTGGTGTCACACATCTCTATTGGTTTTATGCATTAGAATACATTGTTTTCTAGTGTTTGTTGGAGTCATTGTTCATGAATACAACAAAAAAATTGTGTTTCATCTACATGGATGCAAATGTTGTATTTATAATTACACCAGATTTGGTTTTGTACAACAAGGACATTCTTATTCCTATATTGAGATTAGTGACATTATTATCGCTGCAATTGAGATAACGAATGAGGTTTCATTGGTTCCTTTTTCCTCTAGTGACTGCCCCTACAAACCATTTTGGCAAGGCTTTTTTTGCATGAATGATTCCATTCGGGTGTGACAATAATATTAAAAAAAACGCGGAAATGAGGACAAGAATACCCATCCTATAAGTTGTAAGTAGGTGGAAGAGCATCTCATATTTTGTGCTCCATCTCGGGTCGTGTTCATCATTTTAAGAATATTTTGGTACCTTCATCAACTTGTTGGACGAGCTCAAGGTTTCCAGCATACATCTGACAAAGTTCACCCTCATGTTGCATTATTTCTTTCAATCGCTCGAAGAATATTTAGTAATTTCTGGGATGAAAGGAGTCCTTTGTAAAAGATTGTGAGGCTAGGAACTGTTGCTCTCTTTGATATTTCAAGAAATCTCGCAACAAATGAAATAACAAATGCATCGGTGACAACTCTATACGATACAATGTAACATTTTTAATGTCTTTTCTGTCACTAAACAACATATTTCAAATCGTCTACAACAACTCACTGAATAACATATTTCAAATCGCCTATGCTATTCTCTTCGTTTATATGCCTCTATATTATATCTTGAGTTTCCAAGCCATTTCAAAATTATATTGCGTGGTTAAGTGGTAGAGCATCATACGATTGTTGTTGATCTTAAATGTCCAGAATTTATTATGTACAAACCACAAGTTGGTGGTAGCAAGGAGGTCCCAATTGTCACTACAATTACGTTTACACAGGAAGACAATTACGTTTACAAAGGAAGATCCTCTTGTAAATAATCATGACTTATAATTCCATTTTGAAGGGTTTTTCATGAAAACAACAGCAGAGGAAGAGGTTTTGTTGGTGTACTTGAAGCTAATTTCATTGAACCTGTTCATGACAAACAAGAACTTACATTACTATTCTTAGTAACCTACCTACCAAGACTGGTATGATTGCATTAGGCCTTTTTTATAGCATGTAGATGGTATTTATCCAAATGTATACAATTTGTATACATCCCCACAAATAGTACAACTTCAAAAGAATCTATCCTCTTGCAGATAATGGTGACTATGAAAGCCATTCCTTTGCATTGCATTCTTTATATAATTGAGAATGGTTAGACAAAGTTTTTTTCCAATATAAATGAAGTTGTGTGGCCTTCTTATATTTTATTAACTATTCTATATTGGTGAATTTATTTTAAATGCACCCATCCTAATCCAACATGCCATGCTTTCTTTACAAAAGTTTCTCTCAACAATATTCTTGCAATATTTTACAGTGTTCTCAGAACAATATATTGCAGCTCTCTTACAATGTTAAAAAAAATTGAAGCTTATTTGTAGCAATGTTTGTGGAGCAACATCCATTCAATCTGGAGAAGCCCTAATTAGCCATCTCCAGTGGCATTCATTCAATGACATTGTCAACATTAGTATGAGAACAAGACACTGCACGTTGTAGAGCATTAATGCAACAATGCTAGCTACAATGAGGAATCTTTTACGGGCTACAAGACATTTGTAACCCCCTTTCAGTTGATGTCAAAGAGGGAGGTAATAAGATAAAGGAAGACACTTAGTAAAAAGGGGGAGGATCTGTGTTTTTCCATGAATTCTAAAGGGGGAGATTGCTGGCATTGTTGTCATTGATGGAAAAAGTGTAACATAGGCAAAGGAGTAGCAGTAAGGAGCAATGAAGGAGCAGCACAAGAGCAACAAGCAAGAAAGCAGCACAAAGGAGATGTGATAGGCTTGGATAATGTTGCAAAGATTGCTATATCATGTGATGTGAATTGTTGATTGAGCTTAATCGTTGTGATGCAAATGAAAGACTCCAAGGCAAAGGCAAATATGTTGCAAAGATTGTTGTGTTTTGTTAATGATAAATATTGTTATTTGATGTTAGCATTAGGTTGATGCATCCAATCATTACATGTGGCTGAAATTAATATTGGATGGATTATTTATTTTTGTGCTCTAGTATTAAATATATGAATAATTTGGAAAAGAATGAGAGGAAGGCAAAGAGTCAAGCCTATTCACTTCATATTCCTATGTGGGATACAAACAGCAAGCAAACTATCTTTATAAAATATGTGACTTTGGAAGTCATTGAGATGTTAGAGAATGGGATAATGTGAGAGAGATGATTGAGATATTATGCATTAGTTACCTAGCACATTTGAAGTGTATGTGATGCAGATTTGAAGGGAAGAACATGCAGAAATGAAGAGGGAGACATGCATAATTTATGACTAGGTAAACCAAAAAACTGTTGTTTCTTGTTTTTTGCATCAGGGGATGGTAGTCTCCTTTCAAGTTGTGGCTTGAAAATATCTAGTTGGATTTGGTTGAGGTAGGAGCCTCCTCTCTAGCCTATAGAAATCATATGGGAGTTGGAGCTTCCTTAAATGTTGTAGCTTGTATAAAATTGAGGTAGAAACCTCTTGTAGGTTGGATCCTACAAAAAATTAGATGTAATAATGATTAGGAACCTTACTCTACATCACAAAGATAATGAAATATTGGTTTTCTCCCTTTATGGGTTTCCACATATATGTGTTAATATGTGTTATTGTTATTTGTTGATATGATGTTTTGATTTCCTTATTAATTTTTTGTTCACATATTTAAATTGTTGGTCATCATTTGTTAAGTTTCTCATGTAATGTTTCAGTTAATGAGATTAATGAAAATAATTTTAGTGTCTGCTAATATACTAAACTAATTAACCCCCACCTCCTCCCCTCCTCCCTTCTCAGCTTAGTCAAATTTTCATTAGAATGGCATCAAAGCAAGTCAAAGGATGTCAAAGCTAAAGTTCAAATATCTATATTGAAGAATAAATCTATAGATCAAAGAATAAATTTTACTTCAAAGGAAGTCTTTGGATCATTAGTCACATTAAGGCAACTAGAATTCTACACTAGCAAAAGTGTTGGATCCTCCATTCACCATCAAAATACCAGAAATACCCTCATCAAGTTGAAGAGATCTACAAAGAAAGGTAAACCAAGTATAGGAATTCAAGAGAAGCACTTCAAGGACAAAGATCACATCATCTTGGAGAAATTCTAAACTTTAGAAGAAATTTTTTATCTCAACTCATTTACCATCGAATAATTCGAAGTATCTTGAAGGCTAGTTATCTAAAGAAGGCTAAAAGGCATGGCCATAATCTTCAAAAATTTCCAAGGCAGCCTCCCCTCATTGAAGCAATGATCTCCCCCTTATCTTAAAAGAAGATCATCCTAGGAAGCATCAACATATCCTCATAAAATCAACATCATCAAAGGGGAGCTAGATCTAAAGGCATTGTCATGGTAAAAGGAGAAATATCCTTTCATTTAAGAAGGGATTTTAATTTGGAAGAATATCATCTAAAAGGGGCACTGATACATCTTCTTCAACCACCATCAAAATGATCAAGTTGAATATTTCATCTTCACTTATCAAGTAAGCATCTTTTATTCTATAATCTAATATAGTAAAATGACATCATTTCGCAAGAATATCTATAAGTTGATTGGGTCATCGAATTTCCTTGCATGGAAAAGGAGGATAGACATATTCCTAGAAGAAAGTGAAGTCATTGATCATATCTATGAAAAGGTCTCCAAACCATCCATGGTCAAGCATGATCTAAATACATGGAAAGGGATCAAGGAGCTCAAGGAATTCTTATGAAATCAGTCAAAGATCCCCCTCATTCCCAATATATCAAGAATGGAGACATCAAAGAGATATATAGTAATTTGGTAAAACAATTCTCTGAAGATGCGATAAATAATTCCATATCACATAGATATGATCTACACAAATTGAAGGTATCAAAGAATAAAATGTTATCTTCATAAGATCTAAATTGTAAGGTCTAGGATGAGTCAATATTTATTGTTCTAAATACACTAACTCATGAACAAGGTCACAAATTTATGTGAGGATAAGAAATTTATTCTATTTAACAACTTGTGATTTCTATGCAAGATAGAAGAAGACATGTTGACGGAAAAAAGTATTGGGACATTTGTAGAAAGGAAAGAAGAACATAACTAAGATTCAATGCTATGAGAATTACAAGAAATATTATCCTAAGCTTAAGAAGTGTAATAAGAAGGAAGACAAAGAAGAAGTACATCTCACTGAAGAAGTAGAGGAAGATGAAAGAGGAAAAACATTAGAATCATGAGCTTGTGACAATACCATAAACATGAAGGACAACCACAACAAAATCTATGGCAGTCAATTGTGAAGGTTATAAATCTTGGAACCTCATTAGAATCTCATGAAATAATTCATCCAGGACAAGGCTCATCATACAGGTGTAACATCTTCTAGATAGGGATATACAAGATCCTCAAGATTCTCTCATGCAATCCTCATTGGAGGGTTCACCAATCTAGAGAGGAAGAAAGTGTTTTCATCATGAACTCCAACATGAGAGAAAAGATTAATCAGATCAAGGGGTTGAAGATATTTTCAATCAAGGAAAAGATCTTTTCAATCAAGGAAGCTATGAAATAAGCCTAGATGACCTAAAGGTAAATAAGGTATGTATGCTTGTATTAAATATTATAAATTCATGTTGTAGGTATGTATGGTTGTATTAAATATTATAAATTCATGTTGTATGGTTGTAGGTAAAATTGATCACTGCTTTATCTTGAGAAGCATGATCAAAGGAAAAGCATCTCCTCCTCTGAAAAGATACAGGAAGGCATAGGTCACACCAGATGAAATCAACATAATATGTCCTCATATGAATTATGAGCTTGTTTAATACAATTAAGGAACTCGTATTGGAAGCTCCTATGAATGAAATGAAATGTGTGAAGAAAGGAAGGAAGAGATCACTAGATATGCAACCATGGTAAAGGAAAACAACATAGGGAAGACCAAGAAGATTTGACTTGGAGTTATCCCGAAAGATATGAAGACTCTAATAAAAGTTTGGAAAAGATAGATACCATTGACAATGGATATTTGGGAGATATGTCCACATGTATGCAGGATTTTGATGCACATGGGTAGATGTCATGATGAAAGAGGATCACAAGAGAATTTGATTTAAGTGTTCATTTCTTATTTTCGAACAAATATCTAGATGGGTTTATGCAGGTATGCAAAGGGAAGAATTGTGGATATTTTCCAAGAGGACCATATAGGGCAGCATGACATGAAGCAAGTCTGTATGAAGACTATGGATGTTTTCCAAGAGGACCATATAGGGCAGCATGACATGAAGCAAGTCTGTATGAAGACTAATGGATCACTTTCAGATGAATGGAATAATGGCATGACTAACTGATGTATGAAAGTGATGGATGGTCTTTCCCTATGAAGAATCCCTAAAAGATGAAAACTACTTGACAAAGAAATTCATGATATCTAAGGAAGGAGCTCTTTAAGGGAGATGTTGTAGGTCCCTAATTAAGAGGCACCTTGAAAAGAAGTTTCTTACTTGGAAGAAACTTGGAAATTCCTATACCAAGAGGGAGATTAGTTACATTCCTTCCATAGTGTTAGGGTCTTAGGGTTTTGAGTTTAAATATCATTATCTCATTCATTCATTTATAGTTTTTTGAGTAGTTTAGCGTATGACTTATTGTTGTTATCATAGTCTAAAAGTCATTGTAGGACATCATTGGAATTATTCGGTAAATGATTCAGATAAAGTTTGAAAGAGTCTCAGTCAATGTAAGTCATGAGATTAGTTGTTTATAAACTGAGTAAGGGTTCAAAAGGGTTATGTGTTAGTATTCATTGGCCATAACCATTAAAAGATAAGTGAGTTTCACTTTAAGGTTATGTTGATTGTGGAGTATGATTCATTAATTTTTTCCACCATTTAAATTTTATGCTTCTATTCATATCTCTCTATCATACAATTTTCCATCAAACACCCTATTCACTAATTCCCGTCATACACACACCCCCTACATGTATATTTACATCCCACATTCATATATATACATACTCACCCACCATCCTAAACCCACCTCCTAATCATCATTATCCACATTCATATACTCATCTCCTACCATCATGGATGGTAGACATCCATATCTAATAGCTATCATTCATATATCATGCCCCTTACCACTATTACCCATAACACCCTTGTCCTAGACCTATACTCTAATCAAAGGAAAAAGTGATCGAATGAATAAGCATACAAAGGACAAAGTAAAAAAGGCGCATTTCAAATATTTTCATGTTGTCCTTATCCCACTTTTCACTCAACATTGGTGCTCATTCTGAAACAAAGTGATAGCATACAACTTTAGATATTGAAACCAAGAAGGCACGTTGATAGGACAGGGTTTGTTTTCACTGTGGAATATTGTTGCACAAGAACTACCCAGGATCTAGAAATTGCATAGTTGTTGCGCAAATGAAGTGCAAAATATCTTGTTTCATCGTGCATGTGTTCTCAATCTTCAGTTCACATATTTTGTCTTAGGAGGGGTTTATAAATCCAACAAAATCAATATGGAGACTCTATAAGGGGATAAAAAGTGAAAAGGAGGTCAGTAGTTGGTCCAATCTTGAAGGTCTGCCACATACTCTTGCTCAAAGTGACTATTTTAGTTACCATTTGCAAAAGTGATTTTTGACCAACAAGAGATGAATTTTGGAAAACCAAAAGAGGGTTTTTCTCAAAATGGATCAAAAAATAAAAAATCTCCTTTAGTTTCTATTACATATATTGGGAGATTCAAATGCATCTTTAAAGTCTAGTTTTCAGACTATGTAATTTATTATTTTAGTCATGATTTTTAGGAACATATTCTTAGGAAGACTATGTAATATATTGTTTTAGTCATGATTTTGGGGAACATGTTCTTAGGATTTGGGGCAAAATTTGAGGAAACTGAGGGAGGTATCTCTGAAAAACAAGTTTATCTAAAAAAAATCCCAATTTTTTTACAGTGTTGATATAGTTTGGTAGGTCTTAATTGGAGATCCATTTTCATAATTTGCTTGAGAATTCTGAAATGTGTTTTGCAATTCGATTTGAAAATTCATATTTTGGTAGGTTTGATGTATGATAGGATTCATAAGGTATATGAAATGAATTTATTGATATTGCATTGTTTCTAGAGTGGGAAATGAGTGTCAACCCTAGAAATTTGAAATTTTGTTGAGCAAGTGCTAATAGGGTAGTTATGAGCTTTACACCTATGGAAAGATACATGAAATGGGTCATAATCCAACTCATAATATTTTGACCTAGCTATTGTGATGCTAGTGATAAAGATAATATGAATGAATAGGCCATTAGCTAGGAGATAGGATAAAGTACTTTGTGTTTTAACTGCAATTTTTATGTTAGTTTTGTTCAATTTTTCTTGTTAAAAAAAAGCATGTTGTTACTAAGTTAGTTTTATTTGATCCACTCAATACATAAGAGATGCAATGTATCTGATCATATGGTCTTGCTGTGTTGAAAACGTATTTAAGGCCACCAAAAACTATGAAGAGAGGATTGATTGGAAAATACAAGAGATAGAGTTTAGTGTATGTTGTGATTTTTATTTAGTGATTAAGCACAAAAGACCAGAGTTAATTCTTCTTTCATGGATTCATGTGTTAAAATGTTTTGGGGATGTGTTTTCCTATGTTATTATGTGTCTTTTTTCTTTCAATTATTCGTATTCCATTCCTTTCAGTTATTCATAAATCTACTTATCTTTATTATTTGAAAGATGATAATGGATGCAGATCTCATATAAGATAGGTGCTATGTTTTCCTTTCAGACAATATTTATGTCTTTGGTCTAAAACTAAGTATAAAAGTCATCCCTAATAGATACTTAATTCTTATTGGACTGTAATATTGTTTTCCTCTACCATCTACTACAACTGATTTTAAAGATCCAAAGTTTTGTCTATCTTTCTCTTAGTAAATAACTACTCACTATCCCATTTTAATCACTTAGATTTTCTAAACAAGGATGCCCAATGCATGTCTCTGTCACTTTATCATTAAAATTTTAAAAACTTAGAAAATTCATTTCTCCTCCCCTTAAGAGCTAGCCTAAAATCTAAAAAACTCAATTGTTTAATTTACTGAAAGACCCTATAGAGAGAGCCCTCTCTAGACCATAAAGGCTAGATTCTTTTCAAAAAGAGGTTTGTGGTTACCTATGGGATTTCTAAACTTAGCCTGGAGAAATTTAAGTGCTAACATAGCGGCGCATTGTCATGGAATGAAAATTTCCATCTTCTCCACGCAAGATCATCCAAGTTTTAGATTTAATGGTGGACATGAGTCAGACATAGGAAGGGTGAACCATTCACCCGTCGAAATATTCAAAGATTAATAGTTTCAGTAGTTTTTATATGGGTTAAATAACAATAAAAAATTCCAAGGATGCTCCTATGGATAGGTCTCATTTTCCTGGCTTTTCAAATCCTATGCCTTGTGTTGATTGGTTAACCTATCTCCCAATATTCAAAGATAAAAAAGGAGAAGATATTTCTCTTCATTTACTTAAGTTTCACATGCATGTATGTAGAATGGGGTTGAGTTTCATGAGGATTTCTTAATGAACATGTTTATGGAAACCTTAGAGGAAAACACAAGATCATGGTATGAAGGACTGTAAGCCGCTAGTCTATGTTATGTTCACTGAAGGATTTCTATGCATCATTTTGTAAAAATTATAAGCAAAATTACCCTTATGTAGTGCTAATAGAAAGATTTTGTGGAAATTTTGGTGATCTTATTCATGAGGGAGTTGACATTTATGATCAGGATTCAATGTATGATGAAATTGGAGAATCTTTGTTCAAGTTATATTTTCATTTGGATGGAATAATAGAAATTAGTTGCCATCACATTCAAGAAAACATACAATAGAAAAGAGTCTCTCTTTTAGTTGAAGATAAAATTAATCAAAAACTTAATTTATATATTCATGTTCTTTCTCTTGAGATAGGTGAATATTTGCAGCTAACTTGTCATCTTTTGTGTGATCAAGATGCAAGCAGTGAACTAGTTCATGTTCGCTACATTCCACATTTACAAGAGGAACACATGCTAGAAATTGTCTCCTATCATGAAAATCACAATGATAGTTTTCAAAAAAAGTTATTTAATGAGACCACAACATAATTATTTGATCAATAAAAGTACAGTCTCGACATACATAATACATCTATCATATTTGAAGTTGATAAAGAAAGTTTGAACATTTTTATAGACAATGTTGTTGGTTCCATTTTCTTTGAAGATGAACTTGAGCATGACACGATAGAAGAAGAAGTAGTTATGAATGAAGATTATTCATTGAATCATCAATACAGGATAACGTTTCGTGAGGATCCTTGTGCTTATTTGTTGTAGTCATCAAAACAAGTGATTTTTCATGATTTTCAAGACTCAATGGTAATGTTGTTGTAGTTATGAGTTAAGGAAATTATTGTGTTTTCTATGGAGCATGGATTCAATTTTTATTGAGTTTCCAATAAATGGTGCACTTAAACATGGTCAAGGAGCTTAGCTATTGGATCAGCTTTTTGAAAATAGCAACAAGAAATGCCAAATATAGAAGTGCTAAATTTAGTATTGCTATAAATAGCATTTCGGGATACCTTCCTATTTTAATTAGTCCCTGAACTAAAATAGAGAAGTAAAAATTCGAATTTGATCTTAGCAGCTATTTGTAAAATAATTAATTAATTCACCATGAGTTAAGTAGTTGTAGAAAATCAAACATGAAGTCTATGTGGGGACATGCAACAATTTGTCCATTAATTGAGGAATTTATCCATGAGTTAAAGAGATAAGGATGAGTTGTAATTAGTTGGTTCAGTTAACTGATTCAAGTCAAGTTAGATTAATTCAAATAGTTTGTTGAATTAACTGTGAGTTGAGTTAGTTAATGCATGCATGCAAGAGCTACACTTTAGATAACTAAATATTCTCTCATAAATAACTCATGCATGTTAGTTCAGACAGAGACCGAGTTGAGATCAAATGGAGGGGAAGTGTACTATCAGTTGCAGGAATATTCCATTGTGAATGTCTCTTGCATGTAGAAGTAATTCTTTCCTTGAGGATTGCGCAGTTACTTCTTCAGTTTTTGTGAGTGTGATGAGGCTAATTCACAAATGTGGCATCACTGGACCCCAAGAAAAACTGTGCAAGGAAATAGGAGGCTTAGAGGGCTGAGGGAAGGCATATCTAGTGCTTATTCTGTCTGTGAGTTGTATTGTTTGATTACAGAGAGAGCAGGATAGCTTGAGAGTTGATTCTTTTTGTAACTTGAACATATTTCCACTTGTATGATAATACAAAGATTAGGGTTTTATGTTGAGGCTTTCCGAGGGTTGTTTCTTCTGTGTTATGTGTGATTGATTTCTCATTCTTAGTAATATGTGTTCTCATTGATTTTGCTCATATTCGATTAAGCTTCCGCAAATTTTGTTGTAGAAGTAGATCTTGTATTTTGCTTTAGTATATTGCATAATCTGCTGATCTACAGTCGCAATTTCTACATGGTATGAGAGCAAAGGAGATCAAAGCGAAGAACAATATACAAGAAGGGAGAATTTCGATGTTTCAAGTTCCTGAATATAAAAATCAAGTTCTTATCACATCTCAATTTCACCAATGGCATTCAACAGTTTAAAACTCGAGTATGCCCTTGATGGCAGCTCGAATTATATAGCCTATAAGGATCGCATGGAAGCAGTATTAGAGGATAATGGTCTAAATGATTTCATTGATCAAGAAGTCCCCAAGTTGAATGATGCTACTGAATTGGCAGAATGGAAGAAATTTGTGGCTAGAGCAAGGAGAATCCTCCTAGAGGGAGTTTGAGACCACATTGTCTTGAGCCTCCACGGGAAGGAGACACCATTTTCGACGTGGAAAACATTGAAAGATCTATATCAGAACAACAACAATGAGAGGAAGTTGATGCTAAGAGACAAGCTTCAGAAAATAAAGTGTCAAAAGGGCGACACGTTCTCTACATATCCGAACAAGCTCACCACCTATAGGGATGAGGTTGGAAGTGTAGAGATCATGACCGCTGATGATGAAATGGTGAGTCTTACACTCCTCGGTCTTCCTAAGAGCTGGCATAGCCACCAAGACTCAGTAAATGGAAGAGAAAAACTACAGATTGGGAACAACTTTGGTCGGATCTGATGTAGGAGGAGATAAGAAGAAGCACCAGAGATGGATCCTCATGGAAGTAATATGATGAGGAAAATCTAGCCTTAGCGAGTAAGGTGAGGAAGGGGAAAGGGAAGGTTTCCCATCCCAAATCCAGTTCTTCCCATGGTGGGAAAAAGTTTGACAAATCGAAAGTGTGATGCTTTCATTGTCATGAAGTGGGCCATTATGCTACGATTTGTCCACAAAAGAAATCTAAGAAGGGATCCTCGAAGGGATCTGATGGTGAGGCACTGGCCTCACAGTTTGGGCTAGATTTCTCTCTTATCACATGCATGGTTTCATCCATGGTGGGATGTGTGTGGTACCTGGATAGTGGAGCTTCATTCCACATGTCAAGTGACAAGAATATTTTTAGTACCTTGGAGGAGAAGGATCTCCAGATGCATATCGACATGAGCCATGATGGAAAGTATCGTGTTTCAGGTGAAGGTACGGTTGTGTTTCAGAGGGAGCATGGAGATCTCCTCACCCTAACTGATGTAAAGTATGTACCAGGTTTGAAGAAGAATCTTGCATTTGTCACTATGCTAGACGATAAGGCTATGATGTAGTCTTTAGTAAAGGAAAGGTATTACTAAGGCATATCGGTACTAGACAAACCAAGCGAATTGGGATTCGAGTAAAGAATCTCTACAAGCTGGAGGTAGATGACTGTGCTGCATTGAGTTCCAAAGCTGAGATGGTGTAGAGCCAAGATGTTGGCAAGCTATGGCACAGAAGACTGGGTCACTTGCACCATGGACCCCTGAAGATCATGCAATAGATTTCTATCAGAATTCTCAAGGGAAAACTAGAGTAGACGAATACATGCAAAGGTTGTACCTTGGGTAAGTATGCAAAATATTCCTTTCCGGATCATGACAGTAGAGCTGGAGCAATCATAGAACGAGTTCACTCAGATATTTGTGGACCATTCTCTATAGCCTCCACCACTAAACAAAGGTACTATGTTATTTTTATTGATGATTTTTCTCATAGATGCTATATCTACTTTATGCAAAAGAAGGATCAGACCTTCTTGAGGTTTTGTGAGTTTAAAGCCTTGGCAGAGAAAGAATTTGGAAAGAAAATAAAAGCCTTGCATAGCGACAATGTTGGAGAGTGTGTCTCCCAACAATTTAATGATTTTTGTGCCGCAGAAGGAATTAAACGGGAATTGACAACACCCCATAACCCACAGCAAAATGGGGTGGCCGAAAGGAAGAAAATATCGATTGTGGGAGCATCTCGAGCAATGTTGCATGACCAAAGCCTACCATTGCGTTTGTGGGTTGAGGCATGCAATCTAGCAGTATACTTGCAAAACAGAAGCTCGCACCGTAAACTGGGAATGAAGACACCTATGGAGGCCTTTTCTGGGAAGTGAATTGATGCGAGTCACTTCCGAATCTTTGGATCATTGGTTTACTATCATGTGACCAAAGATGCCCGGAAGAAGTTGGATCCAATAGCTAAGTTGGGAATACTTGTGGGGTACACAGACACACCCCACAACTATCATTTGTACCTTCCTACCAATCAAAGGACAATCGCACGCAGGGATCTGAAGTTTGACGAGTAGAAAGCCATGTGATTATCACTTGAGAGGGAGCTCAAGTTGCATGCAGAGGAGGAATTTTTAGTTCCTAAGGAGGAGGAGCCTCCAATTGATACATCGCAGCCGCATGTAGAGGATCTGGGACTGGAGACATCCACTCATGCTGATATTTTTAGAGATGGACGGAAATGATCAAGGGAACCTGAGAGGTTGATGCTAGATGCATGGGAGAATGTGGGATAGCCATATTCTTAGCGCAGATAGAGGAGATCACCCGAATGGTACAGTGGGTACATGGCCCTAGTTGGGGAGTGTGTAGATACCAAACCTTCTTCATTCGAGGAGGCAGTGTAGCAACCGATCTAGGTTGGTGCAATGGTAGAGGAGGATGACTCTTTCATTTAGAACAATGTGTGGGATGTTGTCCCAAGACCTCAGGGTAGGTCAGTGGTGAGTTCCAAATGGATTTACAAGGTAAAGCAGGCAACTAATGGCAGTGTTGAGAAACATAAGCCAAGGTTGTTGCCCAAGGTTTCTCACAGGTTGAGGGGATCAACTATGATAAGACCATTGCTCCTGTAGCAAGGAAATCATCTATCAGGTCGATGTTGGCACTATCATCTTAGATGGGTTGGAAGATCCATCAGATGGATGTTAAGACAACATTCCTCAATGGGAAGATTGAGGAGGAGGTGTACATTGAGCAACCAGAGGGTTTTAAGACCTTTGATCATGAGTCGCATGTGTGCCGACTCAAGAGGGCTTTGTATGGGATGAAGCAAGAACTGCATGCTTGGTACACCAAGATCGACAGCTATTTCACTAGGTTGGGCTTCACCAAGAGTGAAGCAGATGTGAACCTTTACCACATCATGGTAGAAGGTAAGCCATTGATCATTGTTCTTAATGTCGATGATCTGATTTTGACAAGTGATGATCAGTTGATCCAGTCTTGCAAGGAGGACCTTGCAAGAGAGTTTGAGATGAAAGACATGGGTCTTATGCACTACTTTCTAGGCATGGAGGTGTGACCGAAAGATGGTGAAGTATTTGTGTCTCAAGGCAAGTATGCCAATGAGATACTCAAGCACTTTCACATGGAGAAGTGCAAGCCCATGCAGACTCCTCTAGTTTAGAACTGGAGGAAGGAGGATGCTACTTTAGGTGAGGTTGTAGTTGCTATTGTTTATTGGCAGCTAGTGGGTTCACTTATGTATCTGGTGAACACATGACCTGACTTATGCTTTGCAATGAACCAACTGAGTCAAGCTATGGTTCAGCCTACCAAGCTATTTTGGAGGGCAGTGAAGCATGTGCTGAGATACCTCAGAGGCACATCTCAGTTTGGATTGTGGTACAGACAGATAGAGGGAGTGAAGCTTCAAGGTTTCTCAGATGCGAATTGGGCAAGGAGTCCATCAGATTGGCATAGCACTTCTGGAGGAATATCCTTGGTTCAACTACAGTTTCCTGGTACAGCAGGAAATAGAGGTCAGTTGCACTTAGCTCAGCAGAGGCTGAATACATGGCTTCTAGTGAGGCTGCATGTGAGGCCATTTGGATGCGGAAGATTTTAGTGGGATTGTTTGGTGAGAGGATGGATCCAACTGTGATCTACTGCGATAATCAGAGTTGTATCAAACTCTATGAGAATCTAGTTTTTCATGATAGGTCCAAGCACATCAATATTCGGTATCACCATCTTCAAGACTATGTGGTCAAGAGGATCATGTTGTTGCTATATGTTTCGATCGAGGAATAGGATGCAGATATTTTGACTAAGGCATTGTCAAAATGCAAGTTTGAGTTCCATAGAGACGGGATTGGGGTTACTGATAATCCATTTCTTCTTGAGAGGGAGTGTTGAAAATAGCAACAAGAAATGCAAAATATAGAAGTGCTAAATTTAGTACTACTATAAATAGCATTTCAGGGTACCTTCCTATTTTAGTTAGTCCCTGAACTAAATTAGAGAAGTGAAAATTCGATTTTGATCTTAGCAACTATTTGTAAATTAATTAATTAATTCATCATGAGTTAATTAGTTGTAGAAATTCAAACATGAAGTCTATGTGGGGACATGCAACAGTTTCTCCATTAATTGAGGAATTTATCCATCAATTAAAGAGATAAGGATGAGTTGTAATATTGAGTTGTAATTAGTTGGCTCAGTTAACTGAGTCAAGTCCAGTTAGATTAATTCAAACAATTTGTTGAATTAATTGTGACTTCGGTTAGTTAATGCATGCATGCATGTAACTATTGCACTTTAGATAAACAGATATTCTCTCATAAATAACTCATGCATGTTAGTTTAGACAGAGACCTAATTGAGATCAGATGGAGGGGTAGTGTACTATCAATTGTAGGAATATTCCATTGTGAATATCTCTTGCATGCAGAAGGAATTCTTTCCTTGAGTATTGCACAATTACTTCTTCAGTTTTTGTGAGTGTGATGAGGCTAATTCACACATGTGGCATCAGTGGACCCCAAGAAAAACTACGCAAGGAAATAGGAGGAATGGAGGGTTAAGGGAAGGCATATCAAGTGTCTATTCAGTCTGTGAGTTGTATTGTTTGTTTGCAGAGAGCGATGGATAGCTTGAGAGCTTATTCATTTTGTAACTTGAACATATTTCCACTTGTATGATAATACAAAGATTGGGGTTTTAGGCTTAGGCTTTCCATGGGTTATTTCTTCTGTGTTGTGTGATTGATTTCTCATTCTTAGTTATATGTGTTCTCATTGTTCTTGCTCATATTCGATTATGCTTCCGCAAAGTTTGTTGTAGAAATTGATCTTGTATTTTGCTTTAGTATATTGCATAATTTGTTGATCTACAGTGGGAATTTCTACACAACCCTTTGATTGGTTATATTGGAGGTTTTATATTTCTTGAATCAAGCATTTTTTTCTCAACAATTAGGGAAGATTGGTATGTACATAAATAAGCTCAATGGTTTCGGCATATTTTTCAGCAATGTGCCAGCTTCTAGCAGTTTCTGTTGGCAGTTTTGTATTATTGTTCATATTTTCAAGTCTGGGTGGCCATCATTTCAATTTGAAGCCTGAGGAGAAGGCCCTAAGGTTATAGTGATCCACTACCATATGTAAGTTCATTCAATCAATTTATTTTTCAGTTTTTATGTTGATTCGATTGCATAATGTTTTAATTAGGCTACTAGTCTACAGTTTTTCTCTTGGCACCTCACTAGGAGGTTACCATCCCCATTGAAGCCAATTTTAGGGTCTTAGTTTTTTGAGTTCAAATACCTTTGTCTCATTCATTCATTTTTAGTTTTTTGAGCAGCAGTTTAGCCTATGAAATACTTTTGTTGTCATATTCTAAAAGCCATTATGAGACATCCTTGCAAGTCTTCCATAAAGGGTTCGTACAAAGTTTGAAAGAGTCTTAGTCAATGGAAGTCATGAGGTTAGTTTTTTATAAATTTAGTTTGGGTTAAAATGGGTTATGTTTTAGTATTCACTCGTCAAAACCATTAAAATATAAATTGGTTTCAGTTTTAAGTTTTTTTTTTTTTCCAAAGGAAAAATCGTAATCTTTCATTAATTTGAAAAATTACATATTGTATATGCCCGAGGCATATGTGTAACTCTTGGCCCATGGCCAAAACTAGATAGGTATCAAAAATATAAGTTATGGCCAAATCCATTTCCCAAAAATAAAACTTTACATGTTCACTTTGTAGGGTGTTCGATAAGTCTGATATGCATAGATAAAGTAAATACACATGTATATACATAAAACCAACTGATATATTTCATGTGAAATTTTAGGGCCTATCCACCCTTTGATATGCTATATCAATGTAGGTTTGGTGGTAATATTATATTGTTTTGCATCATTCTGCTCCTGGACCATCCATAGGCCTTGGTGTAGTGACGTGGCCTCCTTGGAAAGCTTGTCACCACCTTTGTTATGTTCCCTGTAAATGTGTTGACATGAGATAAAGTTATATTGTGCTTTGTAGGATATAACTTCATCCAATATATTTCTAAGAGAATGTACATGACAGAGGTTGGTGTTGTTGAACCAATTTATAGTGATTTTAGAGTCCCCTAAGATTGTAGATTTGTGCATGCATGTGCTAATGCAAAATGCAAAGAGGTGTCTGAGAGTAATAAGTTCAGACAAATTGTTAGTTCCATATCCCAATCCTAAATATATTTTGTATGAATGATGATCTACCAGATATAGGATAATTCCCCCCACAACCATGTGCTTGGGTAGTGCCATCGAAAAACGCCCATGGGAAGGATCGATCAATCGATCCAGGGGAGAGTATGTGTTGTGGGGTTGATGGGGAGACCTCTAGAATTTTGTGGAACACTGCCACAATCATTACAGTAATTAGTGGCCATCGAGCCTTGGCACCATTGAAAATAATATTGTTGCAGGTCAGCTAGATTGACCAACAAATAAGGAGAGGTAGGCATACTATTTTAGAGCCATGGAAAATAGCAGTCTAGGAGTTCCAAGCATATTTAATCGAGGGTCCTTGCCATCTGACTTGTATGGAGAGTGTGTGTGTTATCTGCTGCCACAGATGTACAATTGTAGGGGACTGAAGGATCAAGTGCTCATTTGTTTTCACTTCTTGTTTTCACAGAACACACCAATGTGGCTCGTAGAAGGATATGTGGATGAGATTTTATCTCGTAGGTGTCTTATTGTTAAGCACATTCCACATAAAAAGTCAAGTGTTAGGAGGCACTTTTAGCTTCCAGAGTATTTGCCACTAGTCCTGAAGTATTTCTGGTTTGCGAGCAGTAAGTACAACAAGGTATCCATCTTTGGAGATTATTTTCGAATCTTTGCCAAGGTCCATATGAGCTCATCAGGCCCTCCTTGATTCATGCATGTGATTCAATCAGAGCATTGATGTATCAATCCCATGAGTGTTTTTGTTACCACTCAAAAGTTTTCCCTAGAAGTTATAAAAAGAAGGAATAATCTGAGGTAACCACAAACCAATCTTCAGACTTAGGTTCTAGCTAACCTAAGTTCAGAGTGGGTTCTCTCTTTATAATTTAACTTTATTTGGGTGGGATTTTAGGCTAGTTCTTAGTGTTCATAAGGTTTTGATTTTGGTTTGGCGGTGGAATTCTAGGAACAGATGGATAGAGTTGGTTTCTTCAAGCCATTGGGCTATGGAGTCAATAAAAGGATAGCATAACTGGATCAAATCATTAAAGGGAGTGTTCATAGGGTAGGCTAGCAAAGCAAAAGACAAATCTTCAAGGGATGATGGATGGAATGATTCTAAACAGGGTGAAGGGCACTTAAGAATCCTTGGACTGGGATTAGAATGAGGAACAGAGGGTGATCATCAACAAAGGGAAATTAAGAATCCTTTTCTACATAGACCAAAAGGAAAACTATGAAAGCTAAGGAGCAGCTAAGAATTCCTTAGCTAAGATAGTTTAGCAAAAAACATTTAGAATGTAAACAGTCAAGGCAGAGTGCATTTCAGCAAGTTCTAAAATATCATTCCTAGTTTAACATTTAGATTTCATAGAAACACATATGATTATTAAAAACCATAAGGAAAAACAATAATACACATGAGAGAATACTTATTTGATTTTCACTTTACATAAGAATCCTAAAAAATATCTGAGCTTTATTCCATGATCCAGCAAGCCAACCCAGTTTTTTGATACACTAGGACTTTGATTTGAGAGAAAAGTCTATAGAAATGTCTTTGAATCCACCCTAAATACTTTGAAATATGAAGTATTTATACAAAAAATATTTACAAAATATCTCATAACAATCTGAGATTTAATCTAGGGAATCAAAATATCTTCAAGCATGAAGGTAGGAACAGATGGAAAATCGCATCATGTTGTCCCTTTTATCGTGGAAGTGCTGGCTGTTGTAGTTGAGTTTGAGCCCTTTAAGCTGGCTGATATTTGTACGTTGGAATCATATTTTTCTTTAATCTTTCACTGATACTCTTTGACCTACTACTCTTTGACCCTGTTGATCTATCTTTACTTGTTTCATCTGGCTACCTTCAAATTTACTGTGGTAACTTATAGTAAATATATCATTTTTTCCCGCCATTCATCCTCAGGTAATTTTACTTTTAGCATTCTTCTGTAAATTTCATCTCCCTTTGTGTATTTAGAAAAAATGGGCTTGGTGACAAACAGATGTTTCACCTCATGTTCTAGGAAAAAATAGATTTTCAAAAGTATCATACAATAATTTTCCAATGGGCAAGGCTTTTATACCTAAAGTGCTTGATTGTTCCTTGGCCAACTTCCTTAGTCTGTCAGTGTAGTCTAATTGGGTCATGAGTTTATCATGGATGACCATAGGACTGGGAAGGCCTTTGTCCCTCAAAATTTGAAATTTGGCCATGAACCTGTCAATGGCGACCTGCATGTTGTTGCACTTTTCTTCTAAGTTGACCATGAGGTTTCTTTCGAAAAGGACCTTTTTGACTTCCAGGATGGCTTCAGACCTATCCACTATACCAAGCTCATTTAGCTCATGTCTGTTCTTGTTGTTCAGGAAGTGGATGAGCCGATTGGAATCTTTAGGCATATCACCCAAATCTCCCTTTACTTTTTGGATAACTCCAATAACTACCTTGACTAGTTCTATTTGTTCAAATATAACTTGAATTGATGGCCAAATATCATTGACAGAGTTAATGATATTGGCCTAGAGCATCTCTTTGGTCTATCCTAGTGGCTTTTGCAATGTTAAATCTTTCTCTAGGACTTTGATCTTCTCTCCCATCCTTAGGGCTTTATGTGTTTCTTCTCTCTACTAAATTTGGGCAAGCTTACAATTAGTTTCTAAGCTTGCCACTTTCTCCTTTAGACTTTTGAGCTCTGTTGCCTAGATGGACATCTCCTCCATGGCTTTTACTAGCTCTTATGTTTTCTCTTTTGAAGTACCTACTACTATAGATTCAATGGTGATTAGCAGTGTTGTGGCAGGTGGAGCTGTAGGTGCCAATGATGATGCCAATGTTGAAGGAACTATAGTAGAAACAGTGGGAATGGCAGTCCTAGAAGTGGTGGCCAAGTCACTCTGTTTGGACTGAATCAATGTGTCTAACTCCTTCTCTATTTCTTTTAGTTGGCCATTTAGCTTTAGGACCAAGTCCATGAGCTCTTCTTGGCCCTTTTGTGTCTCCAGGACTTCTGTTGTTTGTGGGTGATGTAATTGTGGAATCTTGAGTTGCTTCTTCAAAGCAGCTATGTCATCATTCTTCCTCTTTATTAATTTTTTAGTGGCATTTACATATTTGGGATCGTGTCCCAACTCAATGATTAAGTCCTCTAAGGACTTGATTTGGTGTCTTTGGCCTATGAAGAGGCCTTCTCCGATTCGAACTGAGCTGATATGTTATTCAGGGAGTTTTGGAATTGGTGAGCTATGATGGCTTTCCCTATCAAGGTGGAGTAAATCATCTCCCCTATCTGCTTGTGCAACTCAATCTGGTCAATAGGATGTATGTCCTCTGCTAGTACTTCGAAGTCTATCGTTTTGAAGTCTGTTATTGTTCTTGGTTGCTAAGTAGTAGGCTTCATAAATGTCATCTTCATTTTGCCTTCTTTCACATCATAGGCTAACATAAGCCTTGTTTGATTGGTAGGGGACATATTTAAGTATTGTGCATAAGTTTGGGCTTTTAGCCTCTCATTCCTGGCTTTTATGTCCTTGTATCTTTCTCTGATATCTTCATCTCTCTCAGCTAGAATCCTGAATGAGGACACTTCAACACTCTACTGCCTTTCCAACATATAAGTGTGTGATGTGGAAGGTTCTAGTGTGCCTCCAGAGGGAGTGGCATGCCTGCTTCCTTCTCTTTTTGTGTTGGTGGCCCCAACTATTTCTTCTTTGAATTCCTATTTAGAGATAGGATTTATCCTTTGCGTTTTTACCAAGCTGGTCTCTACATATGCATGTTTGGTTGCTTTGCCTGAAGTAGTGGCTTCTTGCTTGTTTCTTTTGAGGTTTTTCTCCTCATTTAGAGGAGTTTGCAAGGCTGGGGGACTACTCATGATGGGCTCTGGTATACCTGTTTGAGTTAGCTCCTCTGATAGGTCTGGTTGTTCTGACTATTCTTGTACTTGGGATTCTTCTTCTACATGTAAGTCACTTTGTGTCTATGATTCTCCTTGGGTTTGAGATTCTTCTTGGACCTAAGATCCTCCTAGCACCTAAAGGAAATAACCTTCATCAAGCTATTTCTCTAGATCAATTAGAGTATTTTCAACAACAACTTCAGTGCTATCCCTATCCACTAAAGTATTCTCCACCCATTCTAATTGATTTGCATATTTTTCTATTTCAGGGATTCAGTGGTGAATGTAGGGAGCCATCTTGTTTTTCTGTCTTCTGTTGTAGATGAAGTCCAAGGGATCATATCTCCACGTGAAGCTCTATTTTAGATTAAGTCTTTGAAAGATTTTTTCTGCTTCCTTTCTAGCTTCTTAGCTATTACACATGAAGGGGCCTAGTTGATCTTTGATTCTAAGTTAGGCCTTCTTTTTGGCTTTGACAAAATGTACCTCATCCGAATTGATTATCTACCTATAGTACTCCAATGAAAATAACCTCATTGGGAGGTATCTGGGTAGTTTATATGGGGCGAGCACACAACCATAAATCCTAATTTCAGTGTGATTTTGGTACAAGTACCAATCTCCCACTTTGGGTTGTTTTCAGGGATACCAAAGTTGCGAGCTGATAACCAAGCCTATTCAAAGACATAATTGTGTTCCATGTCTGCAATCTACGCAATCACCTTGATGTGCCTTTATTGTAAGTAGTGAATGAGGTCTCGAGGAAGCTGATACATATTATCCTCCCCAGTCCACGGGTCCATGCCAATATGCACCTAGTTACCATCATTTATTATCCATGCAAGGCCCGGTCTAATTAAGGGAAATGTGTGCAAGATAGCCTTCCAAATGATATAAATCTCTGTACAAGGCCAGGTTGGCATACGGATCCAATTCATGAGCTGATGCAGCCAGATGTGTTTGTGGTATATGATAGATGTCCGAAGGTTCTAAGATGTGAGTAGAATCCAGCCCATATTTGCTACTAATGCTTGTGAAAAGCCAACAAGGCCTTTTAAGCCCCTTCCACCCCATCTCTTTAGGAGAGCTATATTTTTCACCCAACGAATGGTTTCCCATATTTTTGACAATTCCAAAGGAATCTGCAACATATCTTCTGGATGCGAGCAAGTATTCCTCGAGGGATCCAGGCCAACGACATCTATTATATGGGAGTGGCCTCCAGAACAAATTTTGTAAGCACAATATGACCAACTCTGGATAGGAATCTATGGTTCCAATATGTCTGTCGCCTCTCTATTTTGATCACAAGCCAAATCCAGTCTGCGATCCTGTAACAATGGGATTTGATCCAGAACCCCAGGTATTTGAGGCCATACTCTAGAGGATGTTGTTGGAAGGGAAAATGATGAAGGGTAGATCTGTCTTCCTAAGGGGAGGTGTGAGATAGTGAGATAGTAAACTTGGAATGTGTAGCTTCCATACCTGTAGTGAGGGTGAAAAGTGATACAATTTCGAAGAAAGTAGATGTGTCTGAAAGGCTGCCATAAAGGAAGATTAGGACATCATCTATAAATAAGAGGTGAGTGAGACAATAATGATCATTCATTTTCAACCATTGTAGTCAACCTTCCCTCTTGGCTGATGCGATGAGCCTGCTAAGACCTTCCATAGCAATCAGGAAGAGAAGAGGGGAGAGAGGACATCCTTGTCTAAGGCCACACTCAACATGGAAGAAATGTAACACTAAGCCATTAATGAGAACATTGTAAGATGCCGAGGTGATACAGCACATGACCTAGTTAGTAAAGGGAGAGGGGAACCCTAGATGGATGAGGATCATTTTGATATAGAGCTAGCTAACCCTATCAAAAGCCTTGGCTAGATCAATTTTAAGGATAATCCATTTCAGATTTTTTATTTTGATATGGTGTAGGGCTTCCTGTGCTGTACCAATGGCCTTATGGATTTGTCGATTCTGTTGGAAGACAAATTGCTCAAGGGATATATGGTGTGAGAGGATGGGACACAACCTATTTGCAAGGATCTTGGCAATGATTTTGTAAAGTCAATTGCAGAGGGAAATGGGGTGAAAATCATTGAAAGATGATGGGGAGTCGGATTTAGGGATCAGAGTGATAAAGGTGGAGTTGATAGCCTTGTACATTCTTCCCGTGGACCTACATTCTTCAACCACATTGAGTAGATCTTGTCCAATGAGGTCGAAAAAAGCAAGATAGAATTCGATTGTCCAGCCATCCAGGCCTGGGCTTCAATCTTTTTTGAACCATTTTAAGTCCCTTCTAGCTCTGCCTGTGTCACTGGAGCAAGGAGCTCTTATACTATATCTGTATCTAAAAATCTGGGTAAGTGTCCAACAATTCGAACAATTTCTGCTAAATTGACTTCTGGTGGAGCCTTGTAGAGATGTTGAAAGTGAGAATTCCACTACTGTGAGAGATGACTGAAGGTGGTTTCCATGCTACCATCATCCATGGGCATATTCCAAATAGAATTGGAGACTTTCCTTCCCTTTGCATAGTTCTGAAAAACTTGGTATTCTCATCTCCAGTTTGTAGCCAAATCGCTCGACTCCTAAGTCGCCAGGTTTCTTCCCTCTCCTTCAGAATTTTGGATCTCTTGTTTTCCAGATCAATAAGGAGGAACTTTGCTTCAGCTGATATGAAACCTGTATTCTGGTCCTCTAGGAGGGTGGCTAGATATGACTCAACAGATGCAAGGGTATTGCCATCCCTCAAAGATTTTTCCTTTGCCTATTGTATGGATATTCGTTTGAGCTAAGAGAGATTGTAGCAGAATTCTTCTGCCAGGGATTGACCCCTAGATGGCAGGTTGGCCTGCCAAAATTCCATGATCAATTTGTGGTAAGTTGAGTCCTATAGCCAGGTAGCATTGAATTTAAATGGTGCCCTGGGTTTTCTTTGAGGACCAGAAATTTCCAAAAATATGGGGGAGTGATTTGAAATGCCTCCTGTGCCAACCCACTGTCTATAAAGTGTTATTTTTTGTAACAGTGAATCCTTGATTAGAAACTTGTCCAATCTCCTAGCTAAAGCCACCTCACCCACTCTCCTATTTCTCTAGGTAGGAAGTGGTTTAATCATAGGGATATTAGACAGATGATGGCATTCCAACAACATTTCCATTGATTCAGAGAGCAGGTCCACCTGTGTGTTTGACCCCCAGGATTCTCCAAACCTTATGGAGAAATTTAGGTCACCTCAGATGACAAGATTTTTCAAAGAGGTGGTAGATAAGCTAAGTAGTCGGTACGAGAAGGCATCTGGTCCTTGGCAAGGCCCATATACATTGAACCCAAAGGTCCATCCCAAGGTCAGCAGAGAAAATGTCCATCCCTAGGAAACCCACTCTTCCCTGGGTAGACCTTAGGCATATGGAACAAGGGTTATATCCCAAGGCCAAGCCCTCAAATCGACCAACAACATCAAGGGAATGGAAGATCCATCCAGATTTCAAGGAGCTTACAGTTCAGGAGATTTGTTTAGCCTCACCCAAGGTTTCTTGGAGAAAAATGATATCAATAGGCTCAGATTCAAAGAGTCTTCTAAGGGATATATTTTTGGGCAAGCTAGCCAAGCCCCTATAGTTGAAGGAGCGCCAGTTCATGGGGGCAACTGTGGGGTGGTGTTCAATAATCTAAGAACCCGATCAAGAGATTTTTGTCTTCCAGAGATCACTTCAGTCCCAACTCACAGGATGGATTTGGAAATGTGAGATTTGTGGTTGTGATGCGGTTTGAGAGATAAGAGCGGGGGTAACACCCAAGCTAGAGTGGGAGGGGGGAACAAAAAATGAGTGAGGAGGGGGTAGGAGGTTGTAGGGATGGGGAGGATCAAATGGATCAGTGTAAGGGGACGGAGGGGTAGATGGGGATCATGGGGGAAGGATGGGGGGTAGTAGAGAAAACCAACTCATGGGAGGTAAGGGAGCAAGGGATGGAAGGATGAGTACAATCCTGGTCCAAAACATATGCATTGTGCAGATGCAATGTAATGCAAGAAATAGAAGATGAAATAATAGAGTACAAAAAAGGAGGAGTACCCAAGGTGTGAGCAACATCTGAAATAGTCCTTGATCTAGTCATCGGTGAGGATGGAAGACAGGGAGCATTGACGGGTACCTGTTGAAATGTAGATTCCCTCCTGGATGAGGGAAATGCTACTGATGGAGTCTGCTCAGGGACAGATGCAGTAGTCTTTCCCGTCACACCTTCAAAACCCAACGAAGATCTGGAGACTTTCTCAGTAAAGGGAATTCCATGTATAGATGCCCTACATTTTGGTACCTGTGGCACCTAAAGGGAACAACTTCATAGTCCAAGATTTGGATCCTTGTGAAGTTCTGCCATTGCAGGGTAATTTTCTCCTCGAGCCCTTTGTGCATATCAAGGTGTACCAGGATAGGAGCAAGTGTTTGATTATTTGATTTAATGTAGAACTTGTCATAGTCCAAGTAGGTGCCAAGATCATTGCCAATATGAACAAAAACATTTTCAGACTAGTACTACAAAGGAAGGCCAGTGAGCCTTACCCATAGAGATCCTCTCCTAATCTGCTCCCTTTCCAGATTGAAGAGCGGACTACATCATTTTAACAAAACTGGGGCCATTTCTATGTGACAGTATCTGGTGAGTGCCATGTTGGTGTATTCCTCCAACGTAAAATGGAGCATGAGCCATCCTAAGGGTAGGATGTGCACTTCAGGAAGTTATTTGAAGATGTTCCCCCAGATTTCTCTTACCCAAAGACCGAGACATTCTACGGAGTAGGCACGTCCTTGTACCCTACCCACCATAACCTTCCTAGTCGTGTCTGCAACCTCTCCCATGGACAAACCTCCCCCAAATTTGATAGTGAATTCTTTCCCAAAAGTGTTCACACGCTTGAGTTTCCTTTTCCCGTATCTGGGCATGGTGGGATGGTCCTGTAGAGGATCAGAAGGGCTTGGGTTCTACTACTATAGGTGCTACATTGTCGTCTAAACCTTGATGACTGGGGATTCAAAACACCTAGATGGGGAAGCCAAGGGAGCCATCGTCGTTGTAGTGTGGGGGGTGATCAACGCCGGGTTCTATTGTACATTCATCTTGGGATGGTTAGGACTGGGGTAAGGGGTAAAGTTCATCGAGCGAAGAAGGTCACTAGGGGGTGGAGGGTTCAAATTGAGGAGAGGAAGGCAAACATGCAGCTAGTATATGTAGGGTCCAAGGTGAGAGCGGGGCACAATCTAGCATCGGGGAATCGATGGAGAGGGTTGCACAAGGGAGGGAGGATGAAAACTTCCCAGGAAGAGTAACCACAAAAGATGAGAATGAAAGAAAAGGAGTTGTAGGAGAGCATTGAACGGTTAGGGATGACGTAGGGTTAGGGAGCCTAAAGATAGGTTGATCAGGATTAGGGTCTGATGAGTAGTCGACCGTATCAAAGTCCATCTCATCCAGGTTGTAGCTAAAAAATGGGGACCGTAACCATCAGGAAATCGAAACAAAGGGCACAGGTAGAGGGCAGCAACTAGCAGAGGGAGATAGTATGAGGGTTATAGTGCTTGTAGTAAATTACGTCCACAATTACTTGTATCCCCTGCTAGGGTAAATCACCATCGCTCGCTATGTTTACAAAAGGATATTATTACCGAGTCGTTTGTGAATAATTTAAGGTTTTTTTTTTTTTGTGGAGTATGATTCATTAATTTTTTCCACCATTTACATATTATGCTTCTATTCATATCTCTCTACCATACATGTTTCCATCAAACACCCTATTTCACTAATTTCCTTCACACATACACCCCCTACATGTATATTTGCATCCCACATTCATATATATACATACTCACTCCCCATCCTAAACCAAACTCCTTATCATCACTATCCACATTCCAATACTCATCTCCTACCATCATTGATGATGGATCTCTATATCTAATCGTTATCATTCATATATCATGCTCCTCACACTATTACCCATAACACTGAGCCAGGAGGATCCATCGATCCAAATAAACAAGTGTTCGAAGTGTCATCATCAGCGTTTATGAGTGTCGCTCATTGTCATGGTCACTTTAGTTCAGTGTTGACCCATCAACAGTGTTGGTAAAGATCAAGTTCAGGTAATGTTATGGTTTCATGGCATTCAATTGATATGGATTTAATGCTTGGTTTTCGAATTGAGTTCATCGACAGTTCCCCAGGGTTTGGTCGACGACATGTGTTTTGTCATTCGACAAATAGGATTGGTGTCAACATGGTTGTGTCGTCTGTGGAAAAGGTTGATGTGTCGACAAAGGTGTTGTCTGAGGCATATGTTTGTCGTCAAGATTGTCATTGCAAAGACAGTTGGAAGTGATGTTGTGCATGTGTTTTGTCATCGCATGTGAATTTATGTCGCATTGTGATGAAATATTGTAAAAGGATTTTTATTCTAGAATTAAAATCATAATCCTACATCATTAACCTATGCCTAATTCCTAGCCATGTTCTACCTCTAAATTCTATGCTAAACCTAAATCCTAGCATTAAACCTAAATGCATAGTCTTGGTACATAAAACCTATGTATTATAACTACATTCAAATCCTAAACCCTATCCAAGTCCTAACCTATGACAATTTCATTCAAAAACCATTCGAAAATCAACCTAAACCCATGTCGGCCTATTTGTAATATCAAAACATTACAAATTAAAACAAATAAACATAACACAGTTAACTACCAAACTTAACAGTATCAGAAATGGTGTCATGTGACCAAGCTATTGAAATAGCCATGGAGTTCACCACAGCATAAACCGCCAGATGATGACTGCAGTAGATAACAGTTGACATGTGAGCAAAGCTATGTATATAGACTGTCGGGTTAGTAATAACCATAACAAAATTTGAAAACCGTCAGTGATAACCATGAACATGTGACCAAATTGATGACCACAACAATTAGCAGCAACCGTCGGCATCGGAACCGTGGCATGTGACTGCCACTACAACTGTCACCGCTACTGCCAACCATAACTACCGATGTGCTAACCGCAGGCTTGGTCCAGTGCACACATATACAGTCATAAATCCTGCCTGGTTTACCCTGACTATTAATGGTTTCGAGTTCATATAATGTCTATTTGTAGGTTTTTTGTTGTTAATTGATTTCGTTATTAATTCGACCTAGTGATTAAACCTAAGGTGTCACTTAAGGTGTCCTAAATGAACCTATTCAACCCTACACATCAGCTGATTCATTCCAAATATGAACAGAGGAGGTTATTATCCACTTGCGGGCCAATAAAGGAAGAATTCTTCATTGAAGACAAGGGGAGTGGTTTTTGAGTTTTCATGTGTAGATTCTAGAGGAATAGAGGCAATTTTGTTTTCAAGATTTCAGGAGCATTGGGAGTCGGATTTGGAAATCGTAAGTGGCGTTGGAAAGACGGTTTAGAGAGCTATCTGATGACATAGGTTATAATTTCCTATTTTCAAGTTCAGTATGACTAAATCGCTATGTAATCCACTTCTTCTCATTCCTCATAAAATGGTCGCCCATCTTGAAAGCAGACCCAGAGACGTAGTCCATCAGGGACAAACTCCGTAATCAATATTGTTGTCTAGTATATTTATGTTTTCGCTATTTTCATTTCAATTTTTCATCTTTCTTATGGTTTAACAGCTGTCTTAAAGTGTTCTACTTCAGCAATCTTCCCCGTTTTTCGTGTTTTCGGTTATCATTCAATTCATTAATGGCTAATCAACTCTACATCAGTGTTTACTATATGATCATATCAGATCAAACAGCCTTGACCTAGACTTATACTCATGAGAATCTAATCAAATGACAATGGTAAGATGAATAAGCATACAAAGGAGAAAGTAAACGAAGGCACATTTCAAATATTTTCATGTCACCCTTATCCCACTTTCCACTCAACATTGGTGCTCATTCTGAAACACAGTGACAACATACAAGTTCAGATATTGAAACCAAATAGGCATTGTAGAGTCTCATTATTGTTTTATTTTTTACACCATTTCCATCAATTTTTCCTCTTTTCATCATTGATATCAACTCAAATAAGCAGTAAACTATATATTTTTACATGGTAACATACTCAAATGTCTTATTTTTCATATTTATTAATGTGCCTTATTATTAAGTTAAAATATTGTAATAGCTACAGAATTAATATGATTATGCAGTTATTTCATGATTCTGCTGCTATCTCCATGGTTTGTCAGATTCCAGTACACAAGCTAAGCAAAGAAGCACATGGTGGGATGGGGATTGATCTCCTCATGGATCTCCTCCTATTCACCCAAGCCAAATCATCATGGAAATTGACGAGTGACACAATCAAAGAAACATGCCAATACATGGATAAACAGAGCAGCAAGAGCTCAGATAGATCACGACTCTCTAATTTTCTTTCAAAATAGAAAATCATTGAGAAACATTATTACTCTGTTATAGATTAGAATTCATATTAGGACTGTTTTAATTTTTATGAGGCATAAAAGTATCAATCTATTGTGCATGAATTCTATATATATAACTTTGTAAATAGAAACAAGGGGAAGAATATGTAACCTTTGAATGATTGTTTGAAGTTTTATAACTTTGTTCTATTTAATTAAAGAAGTATTTTCATCAACCTCATGCGCAGTTAGTTGTTGAATTAAAGTTCTCAACCAGTTGTTTTGTGGAGGGCACTTGTAGAAATTTGAGGTTCAATCTTTTACATTTAGCTCAGTCATTCTGTTTTCATTATTTCTAGAATTTCATTATCATAGCTTCAGTTTCTTTGTAGTCATTTGTTTATAGTCTTTCATTCGTTGTCTACAAATTTCAATCATTCATATGGTTTCTAAAATAGAACCACATATATAATATTTTTCTTTTAATAGCAAATACATTTGATTAGATCACATTCCTTCTATTTTTCTTCATCATTTCAAAATTGAA
Organism: Pinus taeda; assembly: GCA_000404065.3. Taxonomy (NCBI): domain Eukaryota; kingdom Viridiplantae; phylum Streptophyta; class Pinopsida; order Pinales; family Pinaceae; genus Pinus; species Pinus taeda. The sequence goes on along the minus strand of APFE030007124.1, from coordinate 158 downwards.
TTGTTAATTAGAGTATGGATATTTTAATATAGTATGCATTATTAATTCATTCTAGAAAAGAAGTGATTCTTTTTTAGATCAGAAATAATTGTCTTTCTAGAACATAAGTAGTTTATTCATAGATTTTAGAATAACTCTATTTAAATTTTTTTTTTTTT